>PVJN01018148.1:0-39463 GCA_004026805.1 Lasiurus borealis
GTATATTCTGTGGTTTTGGGGTGAAATGTTCTAAAGATGTCAATTAACACCATCTTATCTAGTGAGTCATTTAGGATTGATGTTTCTTTGATGATGACTTTTTTTGTTTAGAGGATTTGTCCAATGGTGATAGTAGGGTATTAAAGTCTCCTACTACGATTGTATTGCTGTCAATCTCTCCCTTGATATCCTCCAGGAGAATCTTTATGTATTTAGGTGCTCCTATATTGGGTGCCTATATGTTTACCAGAGTTATTTCTTCTTGTTGGATTGCTCCCTGTAGTATTATGAAAGGGCCTTCCTTACCTTTTGTTACGTCCTTCACTTTGAGATCTAATTTGTCAGTGTGTTGTGAGGTTAAATTCTGTCTCCTTGGTATCCTATGCCCCCGTGGCCTCCACGCCCAGCACCTATCTCGGGGATCCCCTCGCCTGCTGGCAGGGGCCCTGTAGCAGCCAATATTTTAGCAGCTGATTGCCATGTCATTAGTCTTGTACTGACTTGTTTGGTGTGTGCAACAGGAAATGTTTTGCTTTCAGAGAACAAGAAAAATAGGTTTATTTGTGTTACGCTTATTAATTTTGTGTAGTTATTCAGTGTCTGGTAAGTTAATGTTCAAGAAAAAAATAATTTTTATTAAAATGTTCTATTATTTTATGTTAATGATTACTCATTTATTTCAGCTCTTTGTATTCAGCATGTCTGTATCAAAATAAACCTGTTTCTATGAAAATTGGAAAGCTTTTGCTTTTTTGCAGTTCAAATAAACTTAAACCTTGTTTATTTGGCTCATGTTATTCCTTAAGTTTGACATGTTTGGGCTCCTTTATAGTTAAAAAAAGCTAATTTTTTTTAACACTACATCTCTAGCCTGGCTTTGATTTTTGCTGAAGGACGGAAGGTGTGGTGAGCGAATCCACTACCAAATCTCTTTGAAATCACTGAATAGTAGGTGCTGGCTTCTCTCTTCGGCTTCTTTCTTCTAATGACATTTTGGCTTTCCCACTGCTTCCTTTCAGGGAGTTAATAGCTATAAAGGAAAATAACATTTACTGTTAACCAAGACTATTTGTTCATAAGAGAGGGTGGCTTATAACCCTGCCTGCCTCATTTTCTAAAACCTTACGCCAAAGTTTTACTTTCACAACAGTAGAAAAAGATTCTGCCCATCATTTACAAACCGCCAAATGGTGAGAGTTTTCAATTCACTGAGAAACACTATTGTTTTATGGTTGGGCAATATCCTTTCCACCCTTGATAGCTTTTATATTCTACCTGATGGTGCCCTGAAGTATAGATTCACTGATTTGGATGACCCCAAGAACATCAGCAAGGATCCTACCGAGTTTTAAAAATATTTTGAATTCTTTCTCTTCAAATTAAAAGTGACATTCCCTCTCTTCCAAGGATATTGGCTTCATTGCCTTTAGTAAACTGAGAGACTTGTTATTCCTGTAACCAAAGTCCACATCACAGGATATCATTAATGAAAGCTTCAGAAATGTTTGGATACAAGGTAACCTAAATGGTGTTTCTTGTATATAGGGCATTTCTTTCTTCCAGGACCAAGGCTTCTTACTGTCATGTACAAGTAGGACCTTTTATAACTTAGGTTCTAAGATTTTTGAAATTTTTATAAGCTGCTGTGAAAACTGTCATTTAACTGAAATAGGTTTGGGTCTTACAGGAGGTTGAGGTTTACATTCAGGTTTGGGACTTTTGTTTTGTTTTGTTAAATGAATTTTAAATATAACTAATGCAGTTGTTTTAAACTCTGAATGTAAGTGTTTCATTTAATTAGGTAATTTGTTGTGTATGGCTATGACTAGTAGACTTGAGTCCTTTGAGCAGTTAGACTGTTCTATGATGAAATTTTTAGTTGTGAGTGATTTTGTTTATGTAGTTTTCAGGAGACAAGGAACTAAGAAGGAGAAGAATGTAAGAAGAACATGAAGGCACAGTCTTGCCCTAATGGTAGAAGAAAGGCTAAACTTAGGAGCTGGGCTGGATATTTTATACAATGTGCTTTTGCATTTTAAATATCAGAACCAGTTTGAACTAGCATAAGCTAAAGAGTTACTTATTTATGAAGACTCAAAAGAACCTCACAGGCTCCCAAAGGCAGGAAGTTTTCTGGATCTTGAAGATTTCAGAGGAGGCTGGGATCAATTCAACCAGTCATTCGTTATCTCTACAGTTGTTTGTCACTCATCTTTGTTTATGCTTTGTTTTATCTCTACTCTTTTTCTTATTTATTGGGAATGTGTAAGTGCCCAAAAAGTATATTCTAGACTAACTTTATATATTCTTGGTTGAAGCAAGCAAAATATAAAATTAGCATTAATCAGTCCCAAATCCAAATTTGGTACCATAAAAATCAAATTGGTCCAACATGGGTCAGATCCCCTTCCTTGATATAATTAACTATAGTCAGGGGGCTGCTAGGGCCCAGGAGAAAATGTGGGCTAAAGATGCTTATCACTGAGCTTTAAGTAGATCAATCTGGGCTAGTGATTCTTCTCACTGGCTACATATACTGCCAATTCTAAGTGACCCAGTTTTTAGAAAATTTGCTGCTTTGTGGTCATTGTTTTAATGTCACTAACTTGCAGAGCAACTCACTTCTGTGAGTAGGGTTATGGTGTTTCTTTGTGGACATAATTAGCTATTATTGATGGTGTTGGTAAATCATAAGGTCTAGAAAACAAAATATTTAGAGGCAGATCTTAGACTGGGATAATCTTGGAACATAATTTTGTATCTTTGGGTCACTTGCAAGCTGGATTGAAATTCTTAAGCATAGAAGTGCTTAGAGAATTTTCAATGGAAGAGATAAGCTGGGCCCTACTACATTGAAACTGGAAAGACACTAGACAAGGAGGCACCCTGCAAAGCATGTTGAAGAAATCACTGGACCTGTGTGGTATCTCAGAAAAACTATATCAACTTGCAATTGTAAGTTATTCTCTATTTTTTTGCAGTTTTATAACTTTATTCTACAATCAGCGGTTAGTTATCATACACATTAACTGTGGATTTTTTAAAATCAAGCAGATATATAGGTAACCAACTTATAGAGCTTGTTTGTGAATCTTTATCTTCATTACATTTTCTGGACAACCACACCCCACATGGTATGGGACATTCCTTATTCCTTTGGCCCAGACAGATTAGTTGAGCCTGGTGTCAGTGCACACTTCTGGAATTCCCATTTCCTTCCTGGAAAATTTCCTGATTTCTTTGAGCGACTGAGGAACATTTTTCTTAAACCCACTCCAAGGATGTGCTTGTGAATGTTGGTGTTATATTCTTTGGTCACTACCTCGTTGATGGCAGAGCAGCCTTTCTTCTCACTTTTGTAGGAGCCATTCTGCCAGCCCAGGTTGGAAAGGCTAGCCTCTATTTTCTAAAACATTGCTGCAAAGTCAAGAAAGATCTGTTGCATATCAGGAATGTGGTAACAAAAAGTGAGATTTAGCATGCTCCCTTTTCTCTCTTACCAACATCTTATTTGAAGTGACAGAGCCAAAGAGAACAAAGATCTGGAGCCAAGAGAAGAGGGAAGAGGAATATGTGGAACTTGAGTAAGGGCTTTGGAGCAAAAGAATTTTAGCAGACCTCTCTTTGAACAAAGGCAATAAAGGATCTTAAGGGAACTTCAAGAGGATAAAAAGGGAGATATTTGAGGGTTGTTAAGTCCTTGCAATCCAGTAAACTAAGGGCATGAAATTATTAGAATATAGGAGTTAAAGTATACATGACGTCATTTTATAATAGTAGGCTGACAAGGCATATATATATATATATATATATATATATATATATATATATATATATGAATGATACATTTGAAAGAAAAAAATAGAAACAAACCCTAACAATGGTTTATCATTAAACAAAGTACAACATACTATTTTGTAGCCATTAAAAATGATATTTACAATGTGATCTGGGAAAATTGTTACCACATAATCTTAAGGGAAAAATTACATGATGTTGAGTATTATATCTACTATGTATAGAGGATAGAAAAATACTAGAAAGAAATAAAACAAAATACTAACAATGGTTGCCTCTGGGTCGTAGAATTGTGGCTCATTTTCTTCCTCCCTTTTAGTCTTCCCATTCCTTATTTTGAATATGTATTACTTTTATAATTAGAACTGGGAACAAGGAAAAAATTTAGTTTGTGATGTTAAAGTCACACTTCTTTTTTTTAAAAAAAATTTTTTATTGATTTCCGAGAGGAAGGGAGAAAGAGAAACTTCAATAATGAGAGAGAATCATTGATTGACTGCCTCCTGCACACCCTACATTGGGGATCAAGCCTGCAACCTGGGCATGTGCCCTTGACTGAAATCAAACCTGGTAACCCTTCATTCCGAAGGCTGACACCTTATCCATTGAGCCAAACTGGCTAGGGCAAATCATACTTCTTATTAGCTAGTTTACATCTAAGTTAATATGTTAGCTTGTCCAGAACTATTTGTATATTATTTTTAGTTTTGCAATGAAGGCTTTGCTTTCATTGTAAAAACATTCTAATTATAGTATCATTGAAGAGCTGAGCAAGAAGATCTTTATTAATTCTCTGGATGCCACATAGCAAGCTTATTTTCATCTCTTTAGTCCTCGCTTCCTTCTTGAAGACTCTAACTGGTTTTCTTGAGAGAGATTTTCCACTGAGAAGGAACTTTTCAGTAACCAAGTAACCAAACCTTTACCTTCTACTTCTCATTGGCAGATTACCTCCAATATTCCAAGGCTTTCTTCCTAATCTCTGTCCTCACCATACTCATTGGTCTTGGCTGGCTCTTAAATTCTTGCCTCCCTAGAAGAGGAAGCATGACCACCAACTTGGATCTGAAGGTATCCATGCTCAGCTTCATCTCAGGTACAAACATAGACTGGCAATGTGATGACAGGTAAAACTGTCAAGGAAACAAAGTTTCTCTATGGGATTTTCATCCTCTTTTTCTTGTCCCTTTTCTCTTTTTCAATATTACATCAAGTTGCCAGCTACTTGCCCTGTCTTATTGTATAAAGCACACTTTCAGTGAAATGCCAGGAGAGAGGTAGAAGCCCTTTTTTTCTCTCCCACTTGGTCAATCCCCAAATTTTTATCCTGCCATACAAAAAAGAGTTGGGGGTGGTAGTCAAGGCAGATGAAGACACTGATGGGTTGTGACATCTTTTCTTCTGGTCCTAGCCATCTGCTTGTTCTTCTGCCTCATCCTATTTCTGGCACAGGTTCACTGGCACACCAGGGATGCCATGGAGTCAGACCTCCTATGGGCCTATTATCTTAATTGGTGGAGTGACTTCTTATACATGTTTGCTGGTGAGTCAGACCCTTGCCTTATCCTAGAAGTATTGAAGGGGAGTACACTTCTAGAAAGAGAGGTGGAATCTAGGAAAAATAGAAGCACTGACTGTTCCTATTTAGAGCATCTATACATCAAGAGGCAGTATGATATGAAATTGAAAATTTAGAATTAGTAATCTTTCCTTCCATTAAATGAGCATAGACAGATTGAGTGACTTGCTATGACCACACAGAAAGTAGTTGAACTATGATTTGATTCCAAGAGGTTCAAGCTTTGTCCTAACCATGTAAAAATACTATAATGGAACGAGAGCACAGGACTGTAAAGTAATTCTGCTGGGGTAGAGGAGGGTTGGCTTCACTGAGAAGAGGTTCTTTGAGCATTTAAAGGATGAGTACAAAAATTTTAAAAGTCAAAAGACCATGTGTCTATTGTAATTCATCTCAAATTCTTCTCTTCCTATAGGGATCATCTCCTTCCTCAACTACATAACATTCAGATCTCCTCCCCTTGATCAAAATGTCATTGTGATTCCCACAGAGAGGTCAAGGCTGGGGATTGGTCCAGTGACTACAGTATTGCCTGCTGAAGAAGAAGAGTCAAGGTCTGAGATGGAATCTCCAAGTGATGGAGAGGAAAAACTATCAAATGCAGAACTACCAAATGCAGAACTATCAAACGCAGAAATGTGATGGTGATAGGAAAACTCAATTACTGCTTGTCTTAAAAATAGGGGAGAAGTTACTAAGTTGGAAATGATTGTGTAGACTCTAAAAAAAATCTCTCTTAATATCATGTCCATATTACTGAAGGAGACAGCATTAAAACTGATGAAGTGTCCTTTGTATTCATAGACCCAAAATATGTATGATAATCAAAAAAAGTAATGAAATCTCATTAAGAAAAAAATCTATAAGAAAACATCAGTGTTTAGGGTTATGAATGAAAGAAACTAGCAATATATGCAGTGTGTGGATCAGAGATTTCTTGGGGCATCAGTGGTCTCATGGACCAAAGTGGGAAATGGAGTAAAATGCCAACTAATTATGTTTGAAAATCTCATTATTTGTGGCTGTGAGCATGGACAATATTGTTCAGTTTGAACTGGAGATCATTACCAGAAATGGAATGAACACCAATGGAGATAATACCTATCACCCAAAGATGTTGGGAGGGGCTGGGAGCATTCTGGGAGAATCCATGGGGTCCCATTTCCTATAACAATTGGACATTTTAAACTCTTACAGCATACTATATGAACCCATTGCTTCTCCCTAAGCTGGAAGATACCTTAACCAGACATATACAAACTGTCTGAAATTCTATACGAAAGTTGTGTTTGCACTTTTCTGTGAAAAGAATCATAGCCTCTGTTAGATCCTTTACAAGCCTGTGACTCTTTTGATTCCTTAATCATCAAATATGTTTCACTGAGCCAAGTGACGCTAAAGGTCTTTCTTCAGCCTGAGTCATATGTAGACCGAGTTGAAAGATTTTATCTTGTTTTATATATCCTGTAAGATTAAGGAAGTGGGGATAAAGGGGTTCCAGAAATCACATAGTGTTGTTTTTTTAATTCTCACTGGAGAATATGCTTTTATCTAGGGATAGAACCCGGCAACCTAGGTATGTGCCTAGAAATCACATAGGTCTTTTTTTAAAAAATATATATATATATATTTTATTTTTTAATATATATATATTTACAGAGAGGAAGGGAGAAAGATAGAAAGTCAGAAACATCGATGAGAGAAATCAATCAGCCACCTCCTGCACGCCCCACAGTGGAGATGTGCCCGCAAGCAAGGCACATGCTCCCAACCGGAATCGAACCTGGAACCTTTCAGTTTGAAAGCCGACGCTCTATCCACTGAGCCAAACCAGTCTCGGCTTTATTGATTTTAGAGAGGAAGGGAGAGGGGGAGAGAGATAAAAATATCAATGATGAGAAAATCATTAATCGGCTACTTCCTTCAAGCCCTACAACCCAGGCATGTGCCTTAATTGGGAATTGAACCGTGATCTCCTGGTTCATAGGTGGACACTTAGCCACTGAGCCATGCCAGCTGGGCCACATAGATCTTTTGATGGCTACATGTCTCTTTCAGAACCAGACCAGATTCCAGATAGAAGATTTCTTTATTTTTTTTAGTAGCTACCACTACTAGTCTATTGATTGAGGTCCATTCTTCTCATCCCCATGCCTGGCAATGGAATTAACTACAGTGCCCAGCCTCTCCCCTTGCTGTTCTTAAAAATAAGCCCTTCAGTCTTTTTGGCTTACATAAAGATTACCAGTAACCTTTGTAGAAAACAAACAAAAAGAAATAGAGTAATTACATTTTTCTCGTAATCCAAGTTCTTTACAATCTGATCAGTAATTCTTAAAACATTTCCAGATAGTAACTGGAAGCTCAATAGATTAATATCATTGGGCTTTTATTTTTATGGGTAGGAGTTTAGCAGCACATGCATGTGTGGACCCACACACAGAGACAAACATACAAACATATATATGCACACACCTCATTTTGACTCTTGCTTTATAAAATCCTTCTCCCCATGTTGGCTCCTCCTCAAAGCAGGTGATCTTAGGGCTGAATGACTGGTGCCTCTGTACTCCCAGTGGCCTCATTTCAGAGGCTCTTCAGTCTGCTCCTGGACCTTTGTCTGGTTGTAAGAATAAACATTAGCCAAGTCTAACTCCCCTTTCTCCCATCACCACTCACACATGAACTATACCCCACATGTTGACTAATTAAGGAGTCATCGGGTTCACAAGCTTGCTTTATAGTTCAAATTGCTTGAATACTTTAATTATATGATTAAATTGACAAGGAGCTGAGTAGTGATTACTCTTCAGGAAAGGGAAGTTTTAAGTGGTGTGAGGAGAAGGAAGCAGGTCTAAGAGCAGAAGATGCTAGATAATAAAAAAGATTCCGGCTATTAGGGGAGAATAGGCAGTGATTATAACAAAGATTTATTGCTAACAGAGAATGACCGTATAAGCAGAGACAACCCTTCATTGCTCCTTTTAAAACTGAATGCTCTTTAATTTCTTCAGTCTCTCTTTCTTTGTTTTAGAGAATGCCTTTAAAAGCCTAACTGGATTTTCAATCAGATAGCTCAGTAAATGACCCTTTAATACATCCCCTGTGATCCAAACATATTGCATGATAGATGAAGGGGTGGGAAGAGAGGTTATATTAACTCAAGTCAAAACAAGACAAGCAGTTTCACTGACCAGAAAAATAACAAAAACTCAGGCTTTGATTTGAGTTAAGCCATAGATTTAAAAGGCTGTAAATTGAAAAGTAAGCAGAAATGAATAGGAAGACAACTCTTGTGGAATGAAAAGAACTATCAGTTCTTCTCAAAACATGGACTAGAGCCAGGTTCACAGCTGTAGCTCAAGCTAAGGATTTATGAAAAGAAATAAGCAAAAACTACTGCCAATCACTGACTTGGGTTATTTGGAACCACAGCCCCAAAGCAGTAAATGGAAACAAGAAACCTATTTATTCATTAGCTGGGTCAGTGGCCTTCCCTGATAGCATAACAACAGGAAATACCATATTATGCGACCTGAACCTGGACTAGGGCCTTTGGTCAAAGTAAGGAAACCTCCAAACTACCGATGGAATGAGCAGAGAGGTAGAAAAGGAAACAAACAAAAAAAGGCAACAACAAAAAAGTGTTGTACCTACAAACAGGAATTCCAAACATGTAAAAAAATGTTCAGACATAAACTCAAAGTCAACAATCAGAATATAAATTCATTTTAGATTGTCTGGTGTGTAATATAATAAAGACTTTAAGTATTTCTATGACACACAGAGATATGAGGTAATTATGGATTACAAAAAAAGGCCAAACACTATGAAACAAAAATAGACAGAAATAAAACAAGAACACATTTAAATGAAAAAGGACCAATTAGAAATCATGGGAATAAAAAATATAGTTATCGTCATAGGGAATATAGTCAATAATCCTATATAATTAAGAGGTAATATGCAGCCGGAACCGGTTTGGCTCAGTGGATAGAGCGTCGGCCTGCGGACTGAAAGGTCCCGGGTTCAATTCCGGTCAGGGGCATGTATCTTGGTTGCGGGCACATCCCCAGTGGGGGGCGTGCAGGAGGCAGCTGATCGATGTCTCTCTTTCATCGATGTTTCTGACTTTCTATCCCTCTCCCTTCCTCTCTGTAAAAAAAAGTCAATAAAATATATTAAAAAAAAAGAGGTAATATGCAATTTGACTGTCACTCCAATACACAAGATGGCTGCTCCCATGTGCACACAAATGGCCACTACAAGATGGCTGGCAGGGAGGGCAAGTGTGGGCTATCAGGCCAGCAGGAAAGGGCAGTTGGGAGGGACCAGGCCTGCAAGGGAAGGCAGTTGGGGGTGACCAGGCTGCCAGGGGAGGGCAGTTAGGCATCAATCAGGCTGGCAAGGGAGTGGTTAGGGGATGATCAGGCTGGCAGGCAGAAGTGGTTAGGGGCAATCAGGCAGGCTGGCAGGTAAGCGGTTGGAAGCTAGCAATCCTGGATTGTGAGAAGGATGTCCAGGCCTAAATGGGCAATCAGACATCTTTTGAGGGGGTCTCAGGTTGGAGAGGGTGCAGGCTGGGCTGAGGGACACCTCCCCCCATGCATAAATTTCATGTACCAGGTCTCTTGTATTGTAATAACTATGTATGGTGTCAGATGGGTACTGGGCTTATTAAGGTGATCACTTCATAAGTTATATAAATGTCTAAACACTATGTTGTACACTTGAAATTAATATTATATTGTAATTCAGTTATAATTGAAAAAAAATATTTAAGAATATATAGCCATTGAGCCATAACTGATTTGGCTAAGTGGATAGAGTATTGGCCTGCAGATGGGTGGGTCCTGGTTTGATTCCAGTCAAATACACATGCTGCATTACAGGCTCAATTTCCAGTACGAGGTGTGCAAAGGCAGCTCTATCTCTCTCTCCTTTCCTCTCTGAAATCAATAAAAATATATTTTAAAATATATTTTAAAATATATGTAAGATGTTTCAATGAATTTCAAGACTATCAATCAGCCCATTTCCTGCCACAATAAAATTAAATTAGAATTCTATAAAAAGAAAATAATTTAAAACTTTATTATACTTTTGAAAACCTTAAAAAATTTCTCTAAAATTCATGGGTGAAAAGGAAATTACAATGGAAATTAACAATATTTGGATATGAACAACAATGAAAGCATTACTACAATCAAAAGCAATAGGAAGAATGACATCAGGGGAATGATGGCATAAGGGCATATCTTTTCCTCTCCCCCTGACATTTCAACAAGTTAATCATCTATAGTTAAAAAAGGAAGTCCCTGATCAACACAGATGCACACATGAGAGACCAGCATACTGAAACACCTAAGGTGAGATAAGCTAGGAGACAAGAAGGGAGGGAAACTAGGACATGTGTCTGCACAGCTCAGAACTCACAGCCCAGGTACAGAAAGGGGAGAAGGCCAGCTTCAGTAGCAGGCATTTCCTTCTGTCAGCCTGGAGGAACCAAGAACTGTGGGGGGCAGCTCAGCAGATTGGCAGGGCAATTTGCTACCTGCAAGCTGTGAGATGCCAGTAGAGGAGAGGACATTGTCTGTCTGAGTTGCGATGTCCTTCAGGCAAGCAACCAGAAACTGCAATGTCTGTATCGTGGGCACTCTGTGAATAGGGTGAGTAGTCAGCAGATGCCTGCCCTACAAGCACTGGGTGCTGTCCTTCAGAGCACTGGGTGCTGATTTACTTTCTCTGTCTGAAAGACCACCTCCCCACTACTGGGCCTGGAAATGGACTTTCATACAAAGTAAATCACCAGAACCCTGCCGCTGATGGGACTCTCCAAACTTGCCCCCCATTGCGCTTAGAGTTGGAGTATATTTTCTGTAAACTATGGGTTATTGCAGTAGAATCCCTGTTTCCCTCCGTAATTAAACCCCAGAAGAGGTGTTTGGGCTGATTTCCCAGACATCAGGGGTCTCCACTACAGTGAAGGAAAACAAACCTCATCCCTGAGCACCAGAGGCAGTAGTGTCCTACCTACAGAAGCCACCAAGTCTTAAAACTGTGAGATTACAGAGGTAAAAATCTTGTGATTCAGCACCATCTACTGGAACAGAATAGAAAGACCTCTTTAGAGATAAATGGGAAAACAAAGGACAGCAAATGCCATGAACAACCAGGGTTATTATGATGACCAGAAGGAAAATGAAAAATCCCCAGAAAGTAGACTGGAATGCATGAAATTGTGTGATATAAATGACAGAGATTGCAAGATTACACTTCTGAAAATACTCAATGAGGTACGACTGACAGACAATTATGTGCACTCAGAAAACAAATCAATGAACAAAATGAGTATTTCTCCAAGGAAATAAAACTTTAAAAATGAATATATCAGAACTCCTGAAAATGAAGCAGGCATTTAAGGAGATCAAGAGGAAGCTGGAGAAACCAAAATGGCAGCACAGGTAAACACCTAAACTGCTGCCCCGCACAACAATTTCAAAACTACAACTAAAAGACAAAACAGACATCATCCAGAATTACAGGAAGGCTGGTTGAGTGGAAATTCTACAACTAGAAGTAAAGAGAAAAGCACACTGAGACTCAGAGGAGCTGCAGGAGGCAGGGGTACTAAGATGAGTGCGCTGAGAGGGCAGGCAACTGAATACGCTGCTGCTTTCTCAAGCAGGAGGGAGACAAAAGTTTCAACTGCACTGAACTCCAATTCCGGGCGAGACTCTGGGGACCCAAATTTATTCGAAGAGAAACTGGACTATCTGGCAGCAGGTGGAACTCAAGGGCAGCTTTCTCTCAAAGGTGCTTGCAGTGATTACCACAGGACACTGAGACACAAGGACCTATTAGGGCAAGGCTAATGGGAAACAAATGCTGTCTGCTTCAATCTGAGACTCTGGCCCATCCAAGCTTTTACAAGTCCTGTTTCATAAGGTTGTCTCTAGCACAGAAGTTCTCTTAGCATAGACACAGCTGATCTTCACAGCCAATTGACCTGGAAGTCAATTCCTTCCAGTGATACCAACAACAATCAAGGTTTTATTATAATAAAACTGTCCACACAGCCCACAAAGAGGTGCACCAAGAGTGTCCACCTCAGGTAACTGGGGAGGCTGAGGCACTGGGCCTATCTAACTGAGGGAAGCAGTGAAAATGGGGAGACAAAGAAACAGATATGACAGAAATGGAGAAAAGCAAACGACTGGAATAAAGTTCAAAACCACAATTATAAGGTTTTTCAAGAATTTGGGGAGAATCCAAGATGGCGGCATAGGTAAACACCTACACTGCTGCCTTGCACACAATTTCAAAACTACAACTAAAAGACAGAACGGACATCATCCACATCCAGAACCACAGGAAAGCTGGCCAAGTGTACATTCTACAGCTAGAAGGAAAGAGAGGGCCTCACAGAGACCCAGAGGAGCTGCAAAAAGCTGAGGTTCGGAGACGCGTGCGCTGAGAGAGCAGGTGCCCGAGTACCTGGCTGGCTTTCTCTGGCGGGAGGGAAACGGAGACTCCCAATGGCATTGAACCCCTTATCTTACAATAAACCCCAGATCCAGCCAAAACTCATACGGGGTGAGTTTGGACTGTGAAAAGGGAGAGGTGTAGGGAAATTTAGGGGAGTCGCAAAGATAGGAGGTCTGGTCAAGCACGCGCACGGCGCTGCGCGGAGGACAGATTGCTGATTGTGCCACTGGCTTTCGCAGAGACTGGGACGGAGACAGACCCTCCCAACTGTGCCACTTCTGAGTCCGCTGGGCCCCTGTTTCGGGCGAAACCCTGGAGCGATAGACTCGTGTGGTCCTGGTGCGCAGGGGAGCTGGAAAGGCAGCGATCTAGAGGTACTGTGGATGTGCGCACAAGGACGGCTCCAGTGATTACCCAGTCACGTGAGACTCAGGGGCCCTGGAGGGCGGTGCCGCCTGGAAGGCAAGGTGATCCCTTAAGCCCTGAGACTCCACCCATCCCAAGCTCAACAGAGGCTTCTTCGGTTTTGCAAGTCTGCTATCATGAGGCTGAATCCAACACAGAAGTTTCCCTGGCATAGTGAAAATGCCAAGACAAGGGAAGAGATCACAAACAAAAGAAATGGAGGGAAAAAAAAAGAATTTTCTAGAAAAAGCCAATAAATTTAGTGAGACCCTTGAGGATGTGAAAAAGGTCCAACTAGAAATTAAACATACACTCATTGAAATAAAAAATTTCATATAGACATCTAACAGCAGACAAGAGGATCACAAGAATCAAGTCAAAGATTTGAAATACAAAGAAGCAGAAAACACTCAACTGGAGAAGAAAAAAGTAATCCAAAAATATGAAGATAGTGTAAGGATCCTCTGGGATAACTTCAAGTGTACCAACATCAGAATTATGGGGGTGCCAGAAGAAGAGAGAGAGTAAGATACTGAAAACCAATTTGAAGAAATAACGACTGAAAACTTTCCCCACCTGGTGAAAGAAATAGACTTACAAGTCCAGGAAGCGCACAGAACCCCAAACAAAAGGAATCCAAAGAGGATTATACCAAGACACACCATAATTTAAAATGCCAAGAGCAAAAAAACAAAGAGAGAATATTAAAAGCAGCAAGAAAAAAAAACAATTAGTTACCTACAAGAAGCACCCATACAATTGTCAGCTGATTTCTCAACAGAAACTAGGTAGGCCAGAGGGGAATGGCAAGAAATATTCAAAGTGATGAACAGCAAGAACCTACAACCAAGATTCCTCTTCCCAGGAAAGCTATCATTCAGAATTGAAGGGCAGATAAAGAGCTTCACAGATAAGAAAAAAATAAAGGAGTTCATCAACACCAAACAAGTATTATATGAAATTCTTAAAGTACTCTTTAAGAAGAGGAAGAAGAAGAAAAAGGTAAAGATAAAAATTAGGAACAACAAATACATATCTATGAACAAATGAATCTAAAAATCAAGTGAATAAAAGAATCTCATGAACAGAATAAACTGGTGAATATAATAGCATCATGGACCTAGAAAGGGAGTGGACTGACAATTCTCATGAGGGAAAGGGGTGTAGGTGCTGGAAGAGACTGGACAAAAATTGTACGTCTATGGATGAGTACAGTAGGGGGGCAGGTGTAAGGCCAGATGGTGGGGTGGGAGTTGGGTGGAGGGGAGCTATGGGGGAAAAAAAGAGGAACAGTTGTAATAATCTGAACAATAGAGATTTATTAAATTTTTTAAAAAATAATAAGCTGTTGAACATAGAAAAAACAGAACCAACCAGGAAGAGAAAAGAACTAGTGATATTGAAGAAATGAATAAAAAATGATGCAGAGGGAAAAAAAAGGAGACCTGAAAATAAACAAAAATGAACAAGCTCTGAAAGAATGAGAGAGAGTCTGAAAAACCAGGACAACAGGCTTTATTAGAGAAAGACCCTGCAGAGCTTCTCGCAAAGGGATAACAACAACACCTGCAAAGGTGAACATGCTTTTTGGGAAGGGATGGGGCTTAGGATACTCAGCATACCTTGATTGGTGGTTTCACATAAGGCACATGATTAGGCACTTAGGTACTTAGGACTCCAGGGCTTAGGGTATTTGGCAGGTGCTGATTGGTGGTTCAATGTATAGTCCATATAAGGTTAGGTGCTCTGGAATATCCAGATCGCAGGTACAGGTTACATCATACTCTGTCCATCAGTTGGGAGAAGGGAGGATCTATCATTCCAGGCTTTTGGTAATATTTTAAAAAATCAAGAGTCCAGGCAAGGTCAGTGGGTGAAGATCCGTCTTCCATAGCTACTTCCTGCTGAGAGGGGACATCTACAGGGAGTCTCAAGGATTCTGGTGACATAGGTGTCTCTAGCTTCTGAATTCAAGGCCAGATAGATCTCTCCCACCTTCTGGTTGGCGAACACCTGCATTCTGTTCTGCAAAAAAACTAGTGAAACAGCGCATGAGGTAGGGGCCAAAGACTAAAATTAAAAGAATAAATACCAGAGGGCCTAATAGTGGGAGGAGCCATGGGGTAAGTGAGCCAAAGATGGCATACCCCCCTTCTAGCTGGTTATGTCATCTTTGGTCAATCCTCTCCCAGAGGGATTTAATGTGATCTTTTACAATTCCTGGTTTATTTACAAAGTAGCAGCATTCTTCCCCAAGAAAGACACAGGTACTCCTTTTTTTCTGCTGTCAAGGGATCTAAAGAAGACCAGTTCTGTAGGGCTACTGCTGCAAAGGACGGGGTGCAGAAGCATGATTTCCCCAAGAGATTGATTGCTAAATCTCAAGAATGATCCTGTTGAGTCAGTTGGGAGGTAAAAGCTTGTTCTGAGTCTGCCATAGCATCATTTGTCTGGTTTTGCTGCTTTTCTGAGCCTAGAGATGAAATACAACTGAGACCTAGATGTTATTTTTAGGGGGAGGGGGATAATAGAAGCCTCAGTTGCCTCACTAGTGATATGAAAGGGGAAAATAGGTTACCCTGGAGGTGAGGTTCTTGTTTTTCCAGTTTTGCCCTTTGCTGGGTATCCAGAGGTTTCTTGTAGGTCCTGATTCAGGGTTTCAAAGTATGATAGAGCAGTGGTTTAAGCTCCCTATAGCAGTCCCAACCCCTACTGAGATGCTGAGGGTTAGGAGCAGAGGGATTATCTAGACTGCTCTTTTGTGTCAGATATGATGGGTTATGGCGACAGGTAAAGACTGACTATTGGGGGCTGCATCTCCATTGGGTGAGAGATAAATGAGAGTACAGGTTCCTATCCAGCTGATAGGGAGACAGATGTAGCTGATTTCCCCACAGAAGAAAAAAACAAAACCCTGATCACAAAGACAAGCTGATAGGTATAAGGAGAAGTGGACTAAAGGGTATGAGATTCCTTTTTCCTACTCAAGCTGAGAGGGTAGTCACCATAGTGCTACCAATAAGGGGTGACAGATGAGTGGTTAACATTGTATTGCAGTGAAAGTGGAATAGAAAGGGAAGGAAAGGAGTAGTGGAAGCCAAGGACTTGGATGGCTAGATAAGAGTTTAGACACTGTGAATATTCTGGTTTAGGTTAATAAGTATCCAGCAACTTTGTCCTGCAAGGCTTGGAGACTGAAGCCAAGAGCTCAGAGTAAAATGTCCCTTTTACAATTCTTGCAAATAGTTAATTTTAGAACTTCTTTCTTTCTTTCAACATTTCTTTTTCTTCTCATCACATACACAACCTTCACAAATTTCACTTTCAAATTAGCCCTCAAACCTTCTTTCTATGTCCTTCAAAATGCATAACCATACCTCAGATCTTCCATTAAGTATTCCTAAACATGTCTAGTGATCAATGTTTCAATCTTATATGCTATTTTAAAATGTTTAGAAAAGGCAGAGGGAGGAGAGAGCAGGCCTCACAGCCTGTTCTCAGGCCTCTATCTGCTTGGATCTTAAAATTGCCCATTTTTCCTAGAGATAACGTGCTAAGGTTGGAGAGATAATGATCTCAGTTTCTGATAATAGCTGGACTGTTAGTAAGCTGGTGTAGTCAAGAAAGTTGTTCTTTGGGAAGAATGGGATGGGGAAGGGGGCAGGGTGAGAAGGTGCTGAGGTCAGAGCAGTTTTCAGAGCATTAAAGGGGTGAGAATGTTGACCTTTGGGATCTAAAAGCTTAGTGAAGGGAGTCCCTTCACCATGTCATGTCATAGAGGAGCTTTGCAAGAAGACTAAAGTTGTAAATCTGGAGTCAGAGTACCCAGTGAGCCTGAGAAAGGAGAAAATTTCTTTTTTTTTTTTTAATATATTTTATTGAATTTTTACATAAAGAAAGGGAGAGAGATAGAAAGTTAGAAACATCGATTAGCTGCCTCCTGCACAGTGGGGATGTGCCCGCAACCAAAGTACATGCCGTTGACCGGAATCGAACCTGGGAACTTTCCGTCCGCAGGCTGACGCTCTATCCACTGAGCCAAACTGGTTTCGGCAGGAGAAAATTTCTTGTTCAGAGGAAGGGACAATCTTAGAGGAGATAAGGAGATAAGTTCAAGGAATGGCTCGGCCTTGTGGGGTGAGAGAGTGAAACTGAGCTAAGTGACTGTGGTTTGGGACAACTGGGTTTTATGAGGGGATGCATGGTGGCCCTGGTCTGGCACTGAGGTAGAATGAGAAAAGAGTGAATGAGGGAATTTAGTAAGATGCAGTGTAGAGGTGAGGTGGCTAATGGCTGTGAGACAAATCCATCAACCCCCATAATAGAGAATAAGGAGTGGACAAGGTTTCCAGTGAATTCAGAGAGGGCAGAATAAGTGGCCCTAGTGTCAATTAAAAAGGAGATCGTCTTTCCTGCCATCACAGTCATTACCCGAGGCTCGGTCCTGGTGATGTAAGTCTGTTGGGACCTGTCAGGGCCTGGGCAGCTTCTTCGGGAGCCAGTTCCAGGAGGTCTGGGAGCTCCAAACCGGATCCAGAGGGTGGCCATGCTGGACTAGCCTAGGCCTGAAATGGAAAGATAAGACTACATTCTGATTTCCAGTGGCCTTCCCTTCCACACCTTGGGCAAAGCCCAGGCAGGAGTCTCGGGTTTGAGCAGGACTTGGCTCAGTGTCTTTCTTTGCTGCATTTGAAGCATGGGCCTGAAGAAGACTTTGTCCCTGACTTAACACAGTTGGAGGACCGGCACTTCATTTAGGGTTAGAAAGCAGTGGCTAGGAGCTGGAAGGCCTCCTTCTAGGCCTTAGCCTTGGCCTGATCTCGCTTTTGATTTTGGATTAGAGTCTCCTCGTCTCTGTTATTAAATACCTTGAAGGTCAGGTTGTCAGGTCTTTTTGAGGAATTTGTGGACCTATATCTATTTTTTGAAGTTTGCAGCATATGTTGGCAGAGTAAAGGTGGTCAAGTCAGTGGAAAAAGAAACCTGAGATGCCCCTTAATCTGTGAGGCTGGACATAGAGAATGGGACATGGACTCAGATTATGCCCTCAGTTCCTGCTGCCTCCCTCAGGGGTAGAATGGATGCGAGAATAGAAAAGGCTGTTGCGGAAGGCAGTCTTTGGGTGGCCTGCGAATGAGTGTTAGATGGGAAATGCTGTCCTGAAGCTCATGTTCTCAGGATTTGGGTTGCTGATTAAGAGAGTCTGAAGAGAAAGAGCTGAGGCATTTTTCAATCTAAGAAAGATCAGAAAGTGAGAAGGGAATGGTAGCCATCTGTGAATTTGGTTGCTGGCAGTCATGGGGCCAGAGATTTGGTGGAGCGCACAGGGGAAGGCAGGCAATTAGAATTCTCAGATGACAGAGCATGGAGTGCAGGTTTCATGGCGGGATTGCAAGGGGGTAACAGGGGTGGGTGAGGTGGAGAGGAATGATTGGCTGGGTCAAAAGAGTCAGAAGACAGAGAAGGGAGCTGAGGAGTGGTTTGAGAGGGCAAAGAGGATTTGAAAGGAGGATCTGATAAATGGAACATGAGGAGTAAAGCGAGGGGTGAGAGTGGGGAGGCAGGGGAGAAAGCCCGTTTGTAGGGATCTCTAAGGCCTTCCTGTCCAGTGGCAAAATTATCTAGGTCTCAGAAGATATTGGAATTGAAAGTGCCATTTTTGGGCCACTACTATGGCCAGGCAGTAGCCAGAAAGACCAAGGGTTGAGAGATTGGCGAGGAGACACCCCAAGGGTGTGTGTGTTTCAAGAGGCTTTGGACTGAGAGGTTCCCATGACCGAAGGGAAGGGCCATTGGGAAGTTGGGGAGGGAAGAAAGATTGTCCTCTTTTTCCCTCAGCCAACCTATAGAGAGAGAGAGAGATGAGAAAAGGTTACAAGGTCATCACGCTGAGATTTTTTTCTGTGAAGTAGAGCAGATTTTCCCAGCCAGGCACCTAGGTTTTCGTAGAATGTAGAACATGTAGCTGAGTAGACGGGAAAACTCTGAGTCCCTTCCAGGTCAAGGGAATGATGGCAGGGGGAGGGAACAGTTGGGGGAGGGGGGCGTCTGGAAAGTCCCTGAAGCCTACCGGTGAGAAAGCAATGAGGTCCCCACGTGTCCTGGTATGGCAGGGTTTGAGAGGTGTCCAGAGTGGGCCAGTCAACTCAGAATCATACCACAGAGCAGAGCCTGAGTAGGAGTCAGAAGCTCAAGACTGGGTTAGAGGATCATCCATGTTCCCACACACCTCTCCTGGGTTTTGGGACCAAATGAAAGAATGAGAGAGAGGCCAAAAAAAACCAACAAAAAAACAGGATAACAGGCTTTATTAGAGGAGGAGGACTTTGCAGGGCTGTCTTGCAAGGGGAGAACAGCAACATGTGCAGAGGTGAACACGCCTTTTGAGGGAAGGAATGGGAAGGGATGGGAATTAGGGTACTCGACATGTGCTGATTGGTGGTTTCATATAAGGCACATGATTAGACACTTAGGTACTTAGGAATCAAGAGCTTAGGGCAGTGGTCAGAAAACTCATGAGTCAAGGGAGCCAAATATCAACAGTACAATGATTGAAATTTCTTTTAAGAGCCAAATTTTTAAACTTCTTCTATCGCTACTTCTTCAAAATAGACTCGCCCAGGTTATGGTATTTTGTGAAAGAGCCACATTCAAGGGGCCAATGAGCCGCATGTGGCTTGTGAGCCAGTGTTTGCCAACCATGGGCTTAGGGTATTTGGCAGGTGCTGATTGTTCATTAAATGTATAGTCCATATAAGGTGCCTGATTAGATGCTCAGGAATGTTAAAGCCGCAGGTGCAGGTTACGTTATGCTCTGTCCATCAGTTGGGGGAAAGGGGGACCTATCAAGCTCTATGAGACCTCTCAGATTTCATCAGAAAAAGTAATATCAGAATCATAAGCATTATGGAGGAAGAGGAGAGGGAGCATGGAATGGAGAGTCTATTAAAATAAATAGTGGATGAGAACGTCCCAAATCTATAGAAAGAAATAGATTATTGAATCCAAGAAGCAAGTGGAACACCTACTTACATCAATCCAAAGAAGCCCTCTTCAAGGTATTTGGTAATGAAGCTGTCAAAAAAAATGACAAAGAGAAAATCCTCAAAGCATCCAGGGAAAAGAAGGAAGTGATCTACAAAGGAAAACCCATCAGAATTTCATCTGACTTCTCAGAAGAAATTCTGTAGGCCAGAAGAGAGTGGAACCAAATATTTGAGCATCTGAAAGAGAGAAATTACCAACCATGAATAATATATCCAGAATAATTAACCTTTAAATATGAAGGAAAAAATAAAAACATTCCCAGACATACAGAAGCTGAGAGATTTTTTTATCACCAGAAAACGTCCATTGCATGAAATACTCAAGGGAGTTATTCTATCTGAAGCAAAGAACATAAAATCACAACACTATGAATAAGATCAGCAAAAAACCTGCAACAAACAAGGATAATTTGTAACAACAAAAACCTACAAGTGGAAGGGGGAAAGGTATGAACTGGAAAAGAAAGATGAAAATCAGGTGCACGCAAAAAGGAAAAAAACTACAGTATATATGCAATTTCTTTCTTTTTTTAAATATATTTTATTGATTTTTCACAGAGAGGAAGGGAGAGGGATAGAAAGTTAAAAACGTCAATGAGAGAGAGACATTGATCAGCCATCACCTGCACGCCCCCTACTGGAGATGTGCCCGCAACCCAGGTACATGCCCTTGACCAGAATCGAACCCGGGGCCTTTCAGTCCGCAGGCCGATGCAATTTCACTTTTTAAAAACCAAATGGCAACCACACATAAAAGTGCCCAAAACAGGACATTAGCTTAAAAAGAGAGGAAACAGAGTAAAGATGTATGGCATACCAACAAACAAAAATATCAGACAGAAACAAAAAGGAAAAGAAGCAATGTAGGCACAGAGCTATGAGAAAACAAGAAAAAAATGACTATAGATAATGCTCACATATCAATAATTATTCTAAACATAAATTCTCTGAATTCACCAGTAAAGAGTCACAGAGTAACAGAGTGGGTCAAAACATAAAACCCAACCATATGGTGCCTAAAAGAGATACATCTAAATGGCAAAGACAAAGGCAGATTCAAAGTAAAAGAGTGGGAAATGATTCTCCAAGCAAATATCCACAGAAAAGCAAGTGTAGCCATACCTATATCTGACAAAATAGATATCAAGATAACAAGTGAGGAGAAACAAAGGTGAACACCTAAGCTGCTGCCTCATACAACAATTTCAAAACTACACGTAAAGGACAGAACAGACATCATCCAGAACCACAGGAAAGCTGACTGAGTAGAAATTCTACAAACAGAAGAAAATAGAGTGGCTCACGGAGACTCAGAGGAGCTGCAAAAAGCTCAGGTACTGAGACATGTGAGTGGAGAGGATGGGCAGCAGAGTGCCTGGTTGGCTTCCTCTTGTGGGAGGGAGACAGAAACTCCCGACTGCACTGAACATCAGTTCTTACTGCACTGAACCCCAGTTCCAGGCAAGACTCATATGGGGGAGCCTGGACTGTCAGAAAAAGCTAGGAGTGTATGAAAACTCAGGGGAGCCATGAAAGGCAGAGGTCTAGAGTCAAGCACCCCAGTGTGTGCAGAGAGGACTGACTACTGATTGTGCCACTGGCTTTCTCTAGTGAGAGGAAGACAGAACTTCCTAATTGTGTTGAACTCCACTTCCAACTGCACTGAACCCCAGTTTTGGGTGAAACTCTGGGGACCCAGACTCATATGTGTTCCAGAGCACATGGAAACTCAGGTAAGGCACAAAAGGCAGAGGTCTGGAAGTGCACAAGTGCCCACAGAGAAGGCTGCAGGGATTACCAAGAGACACTGAAACCCAGGAACCAAATAGGGCAGGGTAGATGAGAAGCCAAGGCTCAGCCCTGAGACTCTGCCCCATCCATGCTGAACACAGAGGCTTTTGCAATTTTGTAAGTCTTGTATCATAAGGTTGACTCCAGCACAGAAATTCTCCCGGCATAGACACAGCTGATCCTCACAATCAAGTGGCCTGTAGGTCAATTCCCCCAGTGATAACAACAGCAATTAAGATTTAACTACAACAAGGCTGTAAACACAGTCTACAAAGGGGTGCACCAAGAGAGTCCACCTCAGGTAACGGGAGGCAGAGCTAATGGGCCATATAGTATACCTAGCACACAAAGCTACTCTACCAACTCAGAGAAGCAGCAAAAATGTGGAGACAAAAAAAACAGATCACAAACTAAAGAAATGGAGGAAATCAAACAACTGTATATAGAGTTCAAAACCACAGCTATAAGATTTTTCAAAAATTTTCTAAAAAAGATGGATAAATTTAGCAAAACCCAAGAGGAGATGAAAAAGGACCAACTAGAAAATAAACATACACTCACTGAAATAAAAAATATTATACAGAGGCCTAACAGCAGACTAGAGCAATGCAAGAATCAAGTCAAAGATTTGAAATACAAGAAAGCAGAAAACACTCAACTGGGAAAGAAAAAAGAATCCAAAAATTTGAAGATAGTATAAAGAGCCTCTGGGACAACTTCAAGCATACCAACATCTGAATTATGGGGGTGCCAGAAGAAGAGAGAGAGCAAGATGTTGAAAACCTATTTGAAGAAATAATTACTGAAAACTACCCCCACCTGGTTAAAGATATAGACTTACAAGTCCAGGAAGGCACAGAACCCCAAACCAAAGGAATCCAAAGAGGATTACACCAAGATACATCATAATTAAAATCCCAAGAGCAAAAGACAAAGAGAGAATATTAAAAGCAGCAAAAGAAAAACAGTTAATTACCTACAACGGAGCACCCATATGATTGTCAGCTGATTTCTCAACAGAAACGATGCAGGCCAGACGGGAGTGGCAAGAAATATTCAATGTGATGAATAGCAAGAACCTACAACCAAGATTACTCTACCCAGCAAAACTATCATTCAGAATTGAAGGGCAGATAAAGAGCTTGGCAGATTAGAAAAAGCTAAAGGAGTTCATCAACTCCAAACCTGTATTATATGAAATGCTGAAAGGTACTCTTTAAGAAGAGAAAGAAGAAAAAGGTAAAAGCTAAAAAATTATGAACAACAAATAGATATCAACAAGTGAATCTAAAAATTAAGTGAATTAAAAAATTGATCAACAGAATAAACTGGTGAATATAATAGAATCAGGAGCACAGAAAGGGAGTAGACTGATAATTCTCAGAGGGAAAGGGAGGAGGAGGTGGAGGGAGAGACTGGACAAAAATCATACGCCTATGGATGAGGTCAATGAGGGGGAGCTAAGGGTAGAGAAAGGGGTGGGAGCCAGGTGGAGGGGAGCTATGGAGGGGAAAAAAGAGAAACAAATGTAATAATCTGAATAATAAAGATTTAATTAAAGAATAAAATAAAATAAAATAAAAATCAAGTGAAAAAAAATCTAATGAACAGAATTAAACTGGTGAATATAATAGAATCAGGGGAATAGAAAGGGAGTGGACTGACAATTCTCAGGGGGAAAGAGTAAGGGGGGTGTAGGAAGAGACTGGACAATTATCAACCTATGGATGAGGACAATGGTGGGGAGGTAAGGGCAGAGGGTGGGGTGGAAACAGTTGGAGGGGAGCTATGGTGGGATTAAAGAGGAACAATTGTAATAATCTGAACAATAAATATTTATTAAATTTAAAAATAAATAAATAAAATTAAATAAAGATAACAAGTGAAATAGATGGACACTTTATAATGATAAATGGACACTACATCAAGAAAACATAACATTTCTTAATATAACCAGGAAGCACCAGAAAATATTAAACAGCTACTCACAGTACTGAAAGGAGAAACAGATCAAAACACAATTATTGCTAGAGACATTAATACTCCTTTGACAGCTCTAGACAGATCAACCAAACAGAAAATCAATAAAGAAATATCAACCTTAAATGAAACCTTGGATCAAACTAATATAATTGATATTTATAGAACCTTTTATCCCAGATCATCAGAGTATGCATTCTTCTCCAACACACAGGGAACTTTCTTAAGTATAGATCATATGTTAGGTCACAGAACCCACATCTACGAATTAAAACAGATTGAAATTATACCAAGCATATTTTCTGACCACAATGCCTTGAAACTAGAAATCAACTGCAAAAGGAAGTAAAAAAAATCCCACAAATATGTAGCGATTAAACAATATACTACCAAAAAAAATGGCTGGATCAAAGAAGGAATAAAAAATGAGATAAAAAGATATACAGAGACAAATGAGAATGATAACACAACATATCAAAAGCTCTGGGGAAAAACCAAGAAGAAGGCATAGGTAAACATCCGAACTTGCTACCTCGCACAACAACTTCAAAACTACAACTAAAAGACAAAATGGCCAAAAACCGGTTTGGCTCAGTGGACAGAGAGATCCCAGGTTCGATTCCAGTCAAGAGCATGTACCTTGGTTGCGGGCACATCCCCAGCAGGGGGCGTGCAGGAGGCGGCTGATTGATGTCTCTCTCTCTCATCAATGTTTCTAACTCTCTCTCTCCCTTCCTCTCTGTAAAAATCAATAAAATATATTTAAAAAATAATAATAAAAAAAATAAAAAACAAAGCGGACATAATCAAAAATTCTATATCTAGAAAAGCACACTGAGACTCAGAAGAGGTTCAGAAGTAAAGTGTGGAGGTTCGGAGATGCATGCACACGGAAAAGGCTGTCAACTGAGGACGTTTGTCTTTTTCAATCAGGAAGCTCCCGACCGGTCTGAACTACAGTTTTGGGTGAGACTCTGGGGACCCAGACTCATACTAGGGAAAACTGGACTGTCTGGCATCAGGCTGGAACACGAGGGTGGCGTTCCCTTAGAGGTGCTTGGAGTGATTACCATGGGACACTGAGCTCTGGGGGCCTCTTAGGGCAGGACTGAAGGTCAGCCATTGCTGTTTGCTCACCCCACCCCAGCCAATTTACGACCCCATCCCAGCTGTGAGCAGAGGCTTTTGCATATGAATGGCTTAGCCCTTTGCAATCTAACACTAGCTAACAAACTGCAGCTGGGTCAGAGAGCCTAGAACTTCCCAGGCTACACAGCAACGTGCATTGCTTCACAGCTGGACCTCATCTGGACACCTCCAAACCTCAAACAAACAAGAGGAATCTGAATATATGTCCAGAGTTCCTGCTAGCTGGCCTCAGACAGAGCTATATTTACACCTCCTTAGAAATTCAAGAGATAGTATACCCAGTGGTCAGAGTGAGACCGTCCAGATTACAACTCAGATCCATAAGGGACACAATAGCGGACAGACTCACCGAGCACCAAAGTCTCATTGAAGCAAGTCTTGCCCCATAAGGTGTCTTCAGCACAGAACTGATCATTATAGTCAATTGGCCTGAAGGTCAATTCCTTCCAGGGATACCAACAACAATCAAGGCTTAACTACAAGAATGCCAAAACTGGTTAGGCTCAGTGGATAGAGCGTCAGCCTGCAGACTGTAGGGTCCAGGTTCAATTCTGGCCAAGGGCATGTGCCTTGGTTAGGGGCACATCCTCAGTGGGGGGCATGGGGGAGGCAACTGGTCCATGTTTCTCTCTCATCGATGTTTCTGACTTTCTGTCCCTCTCCCTTCCTCTCTGTGAAAAATCAATACAATAAATAAATAAATAAACAAACAAACAAACAAACAAATAAATAAGTCTTAACTACAATAAGACTGTGCACACAGTTCACAAAGGGGTGCACCAAGAGTGTCCACCTCAGGTAACTGGGGATGCTGAGCTAATGGGCCCTATAGGACACCTAGCACCCAAAGCCACTTTATCATCATAGGGAAGCAGCCAAAATGTGGAGACAAAGAAACAGCTCACAATGAAAAAAAATGGAGGAAAGCAAATGATTGGATATAGAGTTCAAAACCACGATTATAAGGTTTTTCCAAGAATTTTCAAGAAACCATTGATAAATTTAGTGAATCCCTCAAGAATACAAAAAAAAGACCAACTAGAAATGAAGCATACACTGACTGAAGTAAAAAAAAAAATAATATACAGAGATCCAACAGCAGACCAGAGGATCATAAGAATCAAGTCAAAGATATGAAATTCAAAGAAGCAAAAAACACCCAACTGGAAAAGTGTAAAAAGCCTCTGGGACAATTTCAAGCAAACCAACATCAGAATTATGGGGGTGTTAGAAGAAGAGAGAGAGAGCAAGATACTGAAAACCTATTTGAAGAAATAATGACTGAAAACTTCCCCCACCTGGTGAAAGAAATAGACTTACAAGTCCAAGAAGTACACAGAACCCCAAACAAAAGGAATCCAAAGAGGACTGCAACAAGACACATCATAATTAAAATACCAAGAGCAAAGGACAAAGAGAGAATATTAAAAGCAGCAAGAGAAAAACAATTACCTACAAGGGAACACCCATAGGAATCTCAGCTGATTTCTCAACAGAAACTATGCAGGCCAAAAGTGAGTGGCAAGAAATATTCAAAGTGTTGAATAGCAAGAACCTGCAACCAAGATTACTCTACCCAGCAAAGCTATCATTCAGAATTGAATGGCAAATAAAGAGCTTCACAGATAAGAAAAAGCTAAAGGAGTTTATCAACTCCAAACCAGTATTATATAAAATGCTGAAGGGTATTGTTGAAGAAGAGGAAGAAGAAGAAAAAAATAAAGATAAAAATTAAGATCAACAAATACATCTCTATCAACAAGTGAATCTAAAAATTAAAGTGAATAAAAATCTAATGAACAGAATAATCTGGTGAATATAATAGAATCAGGGGCATAGAACAGGAATGGGAAAAAATTGGTAGCAGAATACACAGACGTGTCCCGAGACTTGTCCCTGAGCAGACAGAGAGAACAGTTGAGGGTCACGCTGGGAGTGTTTGTTGGTAAGTTAAGGGACAGCTTATACCAGGAGAAGGTGGGGGACTTGTGGACAGAGCTCCCCAGACTGGGCAGCCCCCACCACTGCTGAGTTTTCTCATGGTGCTACCAGCTCTGATGTGGAGACCTCGCCATCTTGTAGGAGAAAATGGATGTTATCAGAAGCCTGAAAATCTACAACTGTGGCATCCACCAAACAGCTGCGAACCCCAGAGCACCAGTCCCCAACTGGCACAAACATGTGGATTCAGAGCAGCTCTACACTCCACACAAAAAGGTCGGATTTTGTCTGGGATAAGGTGAGTTCTCTGGTCCTCCCATACAGAGAAACATACACATTGTGGGAGCTGAAGGACCAGGGGAAGTCTGCACCTAGGAAAATTTGTGGCTGTTGGCCCTGGCATGATCTGTGAATGTGAAAGGGGTTCTGAAGAGCTTGTAACAGGGGGGTTCTTTAAAAGAGCAAAGGATTTTGGCTTGAGAAAAAAGTGGCGGCAGAATAGATGGACATGTCCAGAGCCTTGTCACTGAGCAGACAGAGAAAAGATCTGAAGGTTGAACTGGGAGTGTTTGTTGGCAAGATAAGGGATAGTTATCCTCCAGGAGAAGGTGGGGGACTGCTGGAATGGGGCTCCCCTGACCAGGCAGCCCCACTGACACGAGGTTTTTTTCTCCCTGAGCCACCAGCACAAATGCGGAGACCATGCCATCTTGAAAAGGAAAGTGGAAGTTTATAGAAGCCTGAAAATCTACAGCTGTAGCACGCACCGAACAGCTGTGGGACCCAGAACATCACTCCCCAAACGGTGCAAACACTCGGATTCAGAGAAGCTCTACACTTCATTTGGAAAGGTCAGATTTCGCCTAGGATAAGGTGAGGTCTCTGGTCCTGCAGAACAGAGAGATGCGCAAACTGTAGGACCTGGACCAAAGGAAAGCTGCATCTAGAGAAATCCATGGATGTTGAGCAGGGCATAATCCCTGAATGTGGAAGGAGGCCCTCAGAGCTGTTAACAGAGGGTAACTCTAGAAAAAAATCTATTTTGATCTGACATAGAAGGACAGCCTGGGAGTTATTGAAGTGTGCCAGCTGCTTGAAAAGGAGTGGGGAAGAGGGACTGTGCAGACTTGCACTCTTTCTTCTTCAGATCCTTGCTTCTGATTGCTAAGCCTAATACATAGGATCATCCAATTGGGGACATCCTAAGAGAATGCAGGGGAAAGTTGTTTTTCTGTAATTTGGGGATCAGAGTGAGGAATAACCATCAGAGAACCAGATCTGGGGCAACCCACTCCCACAAACTAGTATTGAGTGCCACAGGGAAAGCAGTATCTAAGCACAGGCTAGAGAGGACCTATAGCCTGAGAGGTCAATTCCAAAATATTGCCACCCAGGGGATGACTCACAAATTGACTCTTTCATAATCACAAAAGAATAAAAAGATAAAGACATATCGCCAGCTTAAAAACTAGGACTGGCTTACAACATGCAGCAATGGAATGCAGGGAACTGCAATACCGTCCCAATTGGAAAACAAGCGTGTGAAACAGAAAAATAGAGGAAGTGAATGATATTCACTAATGCACATTCTACTCTTTTATTTTTTCATCTTTTAATAAAAAAAAACTATTTTTTCTTTTTTTCTCAATTGATTTTACCTTTTTAATTATTACATTTTTATTTTCATCCAGTATTTTTACTACTACTATTTTACCTTTTTGGGGAAAAAAAGGAAGTGTCATTTTACTTTCTTTTATTTTACTTTGGGATTAGAGTTCTACATTCTATTTTCATCTTTCCTTTAGCATAATTTTATGTATCTCAACTCTACCTTTATGCCAACACTCTCTTCCTAACTTTTCCCATTTTGTTGTCTCGTTTCTCTTACCCTTTCCCTCCTTTATATTTTCCCTATTCTTGCTTTTACCTAGTTAAAATTTCACCCCACTTAAATATATAAATTCCAAGTAGGAGTTATTCTAGGAATGCAAGGTTAGTACAGTATAAAAAGGTAAAAAAAAAAAAACAACCACGTGATATATCACATAAAAAAATTGAGAGATAATAAACGCAGTCATATCAATTGACGCAGAAAAAGCACTTGACAAAATCCAACACCCTTTCTTGATTAAAAACTCTCAGCAAAGTGGAAATAGAAAGTGCATACTTCAACCTCATAAAAGCCATATATGATAAACCCACAGCTAACATCATACTCAATGGGCAAAAACTAAAACCATTTCCCCTAAGAAAAGGAAAAAGACAGGGATGCCCACTCTCACCACTACTGGAAGTATTAGCCATTGCAATTAGATAAGAAGAAGAAATAAAAGACATCCAAATTGGAAAAGAAGAAGTAAGCTTTCCTTATTTGCAGATGACATGATACTGTACATAAAAAAAACACAGAAGGACCCCATCCAAAAACTAATAGACTTAATGAATGAATTTGGTAATGTAGCAGGGTACAAAATTAATGCCAAGAAATCTATGCCATTTATATACACTAATAGTGAACTTACAGAGAGAGAGAATAAAAAAGCAATTTCATTTACCATCACACCAAAAAATTAAGGTACCTAGGAATAAACTTAACTAATGAGGTAAAAAATCTATATGCAGAAAACTACAGGATACTAAAAATAGATAGAGGAAGACATAAACAGATGGAAGAGCATACCATGCTCATGGGTTGGGAGAATCAACATCATTAAAATGTCCATACTACCCAAAGCAATCTATAAATTCAATGCATTACCCATTAAAATACCAATGATATATTTCACAGACCTAGAAAGAACTCTCCAAAGATCCATCTGGAAGAAAAAAACACCTTGAGTAGCCACAGCAATTCTGAGAAAGAAGAATAAAGTGGGTGTGATCTTAATACCAGATTTCAAGCAGTATTACAAAACAACTGTTCTCAAAACAGCCTGGTACTGGCACAAAAACAGACACATAGACCAATGGAATAGAATAGAGAATCCAGATATCCACCCAAACCACTATGCTCAATTAAGGTTTGATAAAGGAAGCAAGAAAATACAATGGAGTCAAGACATTCTCTTCATTAAATGGTGTTGGCAATGCCGAAACCAGTTTGGCTCAGTGGATAGAGCATCGGCTTGCGGACTGAGAGGTCTCAGGTTTGATTCCGGTCGGGGGCATGTACCTTGCTTGCAGGCACATCTCCACTGTGGGGCATGCAGGAGGCGGCTGATTGATGTCACTCTCTCATCGATGTTTCTGACTTTCTATCCCTCTCCCTTCCTCTCTGTAAAAAATCAATAAAATAGTTTAAAAAATGGTGTTGGCAAAATTGGACAGATACAGGGAAAAAAATGAAACTAGACCACCAACTTACACCATACACAAAAATAAACTCCTAAAGGATACAGGATTTCAACATATAATGGGAAACCATAAAAATACTAGAGGAATCCACAAGCAGGCACAATCTCAGACATATGCCAAAAGAATTACTTCTCCTAGGGCAATGGAAGCTAAAGAGAAAATATAAATAGGACTACATCAAAATAAAAAGCTTTTTTACAGCAAAAGAAACCATCAACAAAACAACAAGAAAGACCATTGGATGGAAGAACGTATTTGCAATGGTATCACTGATAAAGGTTTAATCTCCAATATCTACAAGCAACTTATACAACTTAATAAAAGGAATATAAGTCATCCAATAAAAAAATGGACCTAAATAGAACCTTTTCGAAAGAAGGCAGAATGAAAGCCAAGACACATGAAACATGTTCAAAGTCACTAATTATCTGAGAGATGCAAATTAAAACAGCAATGGGATATCATTCCATACCTGTCAGAATGGCAATTCTCAACAAATCAACAAATGATAAGTGTTGACGAGGATGCGAAGAAAAAGAAAACCTCCTGCACTGCTGCTGGGAATGCAGACTGGTACAGCCACCCACCCTGGAGAACAGTAGGGAGTTTCCTCAAAAAACTAAAAATGGAACTACCATTTGACCCAGCAATCCCACTCTTAGGAATATATCCTAAGAAACTAGAAACACCAATCAGAAAGTATATATGTACCCCTATGTTCATAATAGCACAATTTACAATAGCTAAAATTTAGAAACAGGCTAGGTTCCTGACAACAGATGACTGGATCAGAAAAATGTGGTACATATACACAGTGGAACACTATTCTGCCATTAAAAAAGAAGGAACTCTTACCATTTGCAGCAACCTGGATGGAAGTGGAGAGCATTATGCTAAGTGAAATAAGCCAGTCAATGAAAGACAAAAACGACATGATCTCACTCATTTATGGATCATAAAGAACATTATAAATTGATGAACAAAAAGATAGACACAGAGGCAGTAAAGCATCAAACATACTGTCAACTTGCAGCAGGTAAGTTAGGGAGAGCTAGGGTAGATAAGAGAACAACCAAAGGACTTATATGCATGCATATAAGTATAACCAATGAACATAAGGCACCTGGGATTAGGGTATACATGGGCGGGGGGCGGGCAATGGGATGATATGTATGCATGTAATACATTAATAAAAAATTAAAATAAAATAAAATAAAAAGCAAACCATTTTGATCTAACACAGATGGACAACCTGGGAGTTTTTAAAGTGTGCCAGCTTCTTGGACAAGAGTATGGAAGGAGGACTGTTCAGACTTGTGCTCTTTCCTCTTCAGATCCTTCCTTCTTATTGCTATGCTCAATACATAAGATCATCCATCCAGTTGGGGACACCCTGGGAGACTTCATGGGAAAGTTGGTGGATCAGAGCAGGGAGTGACCGTCCGAGAACCAGCTCTGGGGCAGTCCATTCCCACAAACCAGTATTTAGTGCCAGAGGGAAAGCAGAATCTAAGCACAGGTTACAGAGGACATTTAGTGTCAGAGGTCAATCCATAAACACTGCCACCCAGGGGTTGATTCACAAATTTACTGTTGTGTAATCTCAAATAAAGGAATAAAGAGATTAAGACACAATGCCTGCTTATAAACCAGGTATGGCTTACAACATTGAGCACTAGAGGAATGCAGGGAACTGCAATACTGTTCTGAATGGGAAAAGGTTTGCCAAAACAGAACAATAGAGGAAGTGGAATGACCTTCACTACTGCACATTGTATATTTTTATTTTTTTATTTTGAATTTTTTCATCTTTTATTTAAGAAATTAATTTTTCCCTTTTTCTTCACTTAGCATTTTAATTATTACATTTTTATTTTCAATCAGTATTATTACTACTATTATTTTACCTTTTTAAATAGTGTCATTTTATTTTTATTTATTTTACTTTGAGATTAAAGTTCTACATTCTATTTTTATCTTTTCTTTAGCATCATTTTACTCTATCTCAACTCTACCTTTATGCCATCACTCTCTTCATAGATTTTCTCCTTTTGTTGTCCTGTTTCTCTTACCCTTTTCCTCCTTTAGATTTTCCCTATTCTTTCTTTTTACCTCCTGTTAAAATTTCACCCTACTTATATATCTAATTTCCAATCCCTTCCTCCAAGTCTATAACACACCTCTCTCTTTTCTGTCTTCACTATCCAAAAAATTGTTTTTCTCTCTGTTTGATTGTTGTTCTTCACTTGAATGTTGATTATATAGATTTTTATACTTTTTTATGAGATTGTTTTGCTTATACTTTTTGTTTTGTTTTGTTTTGTTCTCTGCTTTGTTTTTGTGGGTTTTTTTTTAACTTCGTTTTTCCCTCATCTCACTTGATATAAGTTTTTGTTTGTAGTTTGTATTAATCTCCAGGTATTTGTTGCTGGGATTTATTAGGATTAGTGGCTATTTTTTTTGGAGTTTTCTCCATATATAGTTAGTTACCCTTTTCTTTCTTATTCTCTTACTTTTCTCTTTTACTGTTTTTTCTTTTTCTCCCTTCTCCCAATTTCATTTTGGAACTCCTTTCTTTTCTTATTTTATCTTCTTTCCTCTCTTCTTTTTTTCTCTCCAATCCCCTAATTTGTCTCTCTGGTGGTCACCTTTATTTGTGGTGATTAATATTGTGAATATATTTCTGTTCAGTGCCTTGTGCATTGCACCTGGTTGTGTTGTATACACAGGAGAGAGAGCTACATAACCAGACACCCGGAGAAGAAAGACCATGGGGAGACAAAGAAACAGCCCGCATATGAAAGAAAAGAACGCATCACCAAAAAAAAGATGTAAACAAAATGGAGATAAGAAATGTGCCAGAGAAATATTTCAGAAAAATGATCATAAGATGACTGAAAAGAATGGAAGACAAATTCGACAATATGAGTAAGAACCAAGAGGAAATGAAAAATGACATTGCTGTTGTAAAGAACTCAATAGAAAGCATCACAGTAGACTAAAAGAAGAATATGACCACATCAGTGAGCTAGAAGACAAGGTAAAAAAAATAACTAGAACTGCTTCTAGAAAAAATAATTGAAAAGCAGAAGGAGAGTCTAAGAGAACTTTGGGACAATATGAAACAAAACAACATCCACATAAAAAGGGTACCAGAAGGAAAGGAAACTAAGCAAGGAATAGAATAACTATTTGAAGAAATAATGACAAAAAACTCCCCAGATACAGGAAATAAAAAAGTCACACAAATCCAAGAAGCTCACAGAGTCCCAAGCAAAATGAACCCCAAAAGAATGACAGCAAGGGATATTATAATTAAATTGCAAATGACAAAGTAAGAATCTTAAAAGCAGATAGAGAGAGACAAAAAGTTAACTATAAAGGAACCCCCATCAGACTAGCGACTGATTTCTCAACTGAAACTCATCAGGTCAAAAGGGAATGGAATGAAATATACAAAGTCATGCAAAGACTGAATGCAAGAATACTGTTCCCACCAAGGCTATCAATCAAAACTGAAGGTGAAATCTGGAGCTTCACAGACAAAAAAAGGACTAAGGGTATTTATTAGCCCCAAACCAGCAATGCAAGAAATGCTAAAGGGGAATTCTGGGAAGATGGTGGTTGGCAGGATGTAGGTGAGGGAGAGGAAGTGAATAGGGGGACAAAAGGAGAGTATGTGGTGTATATGTGAGTGAGTGAGAGAGAGTTGAATCTCGCAGGAGCAGCAGGGCTGGCAGTCTAGGCTCTCTTGGACAAGGAGAGACTGCCACCGTAACTGGCATTCCCTGGACTGCAGGACTCAGGCGTGGAGCCCATGCCATTTTGAAGGGAAAACATCAACACTGCCAGCCAGACAGGCCTTGGAGTTACCCTGTGACCCCACAGCCACTCCAGCCAGAGTCCTGCTACCACAGCTGCAGACCCACAGACCCTGGGACCTCCACCTCCAAAGCAGTGAGTGCAACCTCCCCCTCCCCATAACATTGGTGCAGTTGTGGTGCACACTAGTTGCTGGCTTGTGGAATGCCCTAGTTGCTGCTTCCGCGGTGCGCCCTGGTGTCCCAGTGTGCAGCGTGCTCTGATAGCCAGGTTATGGAGTACCCTGGACACTGCGATTGCTGGGCGCACTAGTTGCGCCATCTGCGGCATGTCCTCATCACTAGTTTGTGGAGTGCCCTGGTCGCTGTGTTTGCTGCATGCCCTAGAGGCCCCATTTGCAGGTGCCCTCGTTGCCGGTTTATGGAGCACCCTGGTCACTGCGTTTGCTGAGTGCTCTACTAACCTCATTTGTAGCGCATACTCGTCGCCAGTTTATAGAATGCCTTCGTCGATGGCCCGTTTACGGCCCTTCCAGGACTGCGCATTTACAGTGCGCCCTAGTCAGGTAGTTTGCAGCCTGCCCACATCAGTGTGTTTACAGTTCATCCTCAAATGAGTGTTTATGATGGATCACTCCCTAGGCAATGCCTGGGAGCCACTTGGAGCCGCTGGGGAGTGATTTTGTAACTCTGAACTCCACAGTCTTGCCTCTCCAGAGTGTAGACCCCTTGCACCACATCAACCTGACAGACGGGTCCTTGGTGCCACTCTGAGTCCCTGCTGGACATGCATGATCTCAATTAAGGGTGCAAAACAGCCAAAATAAGGACACTCCCCTGCACAGCTGCCAACATCTAGACACCACAGCTGTGCTGCTCAAGCTCGCAAATCTACATCACGAGAACCCAAGTAGCTGAAGTAGGGAACTACAATACATTAACAAGCACAGGAGAACTGAAAGAATACACCCGTAGCACCCCCCCAAACCCTCCCCCAAAAAAATGGGTAGGAAAGCAATTGGACTACAATGAAAACATTACAGGAAAACATGGGAAGACAAAACAGCAATCCCCAAAGGAAAGAAAAAGAGGAATCACCAAAAAGGGAGTTAAATGAAATTGAAGCCAGCAGCTTATCAGAGAAAGAATTCAGAGTAATGATTTTAAGGATGTTTAAATGGATGCATGATAAACACACACAACTCAATGACAAATACACACAACTCAATGAGAACTATTAAAAGATTAGTGAGAATGACAAATCAACAAACGACAAGTGTTGGAGAGGATGCGGAGAAAAAGGAACCCTTGTGTACTGTTGGTGGGAATGCAGACTGGTGCAGCCACTGTGGAGAACAGTATGGAGTTTTTTCAAAAAACTAAAAATGGATCTCCCAATTGACCCTGTAATCCCACTCTTAAGAATTTATCCTAAGAAATCACAAACACCAATCAGAAAGGATTTACGCACCCCTATGTTCATAGCAGCACAATTTACAATAGCTACAATTTGGAAACAGCCTAGGTGCCCGTCAGCAGATGAGTGGATCAGAAAACTGTGGTACATCTACACAATGGAATTCTATGCTGCCATTAAAAAGAAGGAATTTTTACCATTTGCAGCAACCTGGTTGGAACTGGAAAGCCTTATGCTTAGTGAAATAAGCTAGACAATGAAGGAGAAGCATCACATGATCTCACTCATTTGTGGATAATAAAGAACATTATAAACTGATGAACAAAAGGATAGATACAGAGACAGTAAAGCTTCAAACAGACTGTGAAATTACAGCAGAAAGATTAAAGTTAGGTGAGGTAGATAAGAGATCAATCAAAGGACCTGTATGCATACATATAAGCATAACCAATGAACATAGACACTGGGGGGTTGGGGTATGCCTGGGAAGGACGGGGGCAATGGGGAGATATGTATAAAAATTAATAAAAATTAAAAAGATTAGTGAGAATGTCACCAACATGAAAAGAAACCAAGAGGAGGTGAAGAAGGACATGGCTGCAATAAGGAACACAATGGAAGGCCTAAACAGTAGACTAGAAGAGGTTGAGGACCGCATCAGCAAATTAGAAGACAAGGTAAGAAAAAACACAAAGGGAGAGAAAAAAATGGTGGCGGAATAGACAGACGGGTCTGGAGCCTTGTCACTGGGCATAGGGAGAGCAGCTGAGATTCATACTGGGAGTATTTGTTGGCAAGTTAACAGTCAGTTATCCTACAAGAAGGTGGGGGACTGCTTGACGGGATTCCCCTGACCAGGCAGCCCCACTGCCACGGGGTTTTTGTCTACCAGAGCGACGAGGACTAATGCAGAAACCACACCATCTTGCAGAGGGAGGTGGATGTCTGTAGCAGTCTGAAAGCTGCAGTGGCAGCACCTACCTAACAGCTGGGTCACCCAGAACACCACTCTTCAATCAGTGCAGACACACGAACTCAGAGGAGCTCCACACGGCACACGGAAAGGTCAGATTTCACCTGGAATAAGGTGAGGTCTCCTGTCCCACAGAACAGAGACGCACAAACTGTGGGAACCAGGCTGTGGGAAAGCTGCTTCTGGAGAGGTACTCGGATGTAGGGCAGGGTGTGATCCCTAAGTGTAGAAAGGGAATCTCGGAGCTGTGGACAGAGCGGAGCTCTAGAAAACAACTCATTTTTATCTGAGGCAGAAGGACAACCTGGGAGTTATATCACTTTCCTGGCTCCTTTGAATCAGCGTAGGAGAGAGAACTACATAACCAGACACCTGGAGAAGAAAGATCATGGGCAGACAAAGAAACACCTCGATTATGACAGAAAGGCAGGTATCACCAGAAAAGGATATAGAAGCAGAAATAAGCCTGCCAGAGAAAGATTTCAGAGAAATGATCATAAGGTGGATGAAAATAATGGAAGACAAAATCGACAATGTGAGTAAGAGCCAAGATAAAAAGAAGAAGAGCCAAGAGGAAATGAAGAAGAAGCAAGAAGATATGCAAGAAGAAATGAAAAAATGACATCACTGCTTTAAAGAACTCAATAGAAAGCATCAAAAGTAGACCAGAAGAAGCAGAAGACCACATCAGTGAGCTAGAAGACAAGGTAGGAAAAAATATTCAAGTACAGCAGCTTCTAGAAAAAATAAAAATGAAAAGCAAGAGCAGAGCCTAAGGGAACTTTGGGATAACATGAAACAAAACAACATCCTCATAATTGGGGTTCCAGAAAGAGTGGAAACTGAGCAAGGAATAGAAAACCTGTTTGAAAAAATAATGACATAAAACTTTCCTAATATAGAAAAGAAAAAACCCACACAAACCCAAGAAGCTCACAGAATCCCAATCAAAATTAACCCCACAAAACCGACACCGAGGCACATTATATTGGCAAACACCAATGAAAAAGTAAGAATCTTAAAAGTGGCCAGGGAGAAAAAGGAAGTTACCTACAAAGGAACCCCCATAATACTAGCAACTGATTTCTCAATATAAACTCATCAGGCCAGAAGGGAATGGAATGAAATATACAAAGTCATACAAAGGAAGGGTCTGAATCCAAGAATACTGAATCCTGCAAGGCTTTCTATCAAAATTGAAGGTGAAATCAGAAGCTTCACAGACAAAAAAGGACTAAGGGAATTTATTTCCACCAAACCAGCAATGCAAGAAATGTTAAAGGGTCTGCTGTAATAAAAAGAAATAGGAAGCGAAGAAGGAACTCGGGGATAAAGACTAAAAATGGTGACAGATAAGTACCTATCAATAATGACTTTAAATGTAAACGGATTAAATGCTCCAATCGAAAGACATAGTGTAACCGATTGGATAAGAAAACATAATCCATATATCTGCTGTCTACAAGAAACCCATCTGAGGAAAAGAGATGCACACAGGTTGAAGGTGAAGGGATGGAAGATGAAATTTCAAGCAAATGGAAATGAAAAAAAAGCTGGGGTTGCAATACTTATATCTGACAAATTAGATCTCAAAGTGAAGGACATAACAAGAGATAAAGAAGGCCACTTCATAATACTAAAGGGAACCATTCAACAAGAAGAAATAACTCTGGTAAACATATACGCACCCAATATAGGAGCACCTAAATACATAAAAAAAAACTCCTGGAGGATATCAAGGGAGAGATTGACAGCAATACAATCATACTAGGAGACATTAATACCCCACTGTAACTACTGGACAAATCCTCTAAACAAAATATCACCAAAGAGACATCAATCCTAAATGACTTACTAGAGCAAATGGAATTAATTGATACCTTCAGAACATTTCACCCCAAAGCCACAGAATATACATTATTCTCCAGTGCACATGGGTCATTTTAAAAGATAGATCATATGTTGGGTCATAAGAAAAGTCTCTTCAAATTCTAGAAGATAGAAATCATGTCAAGCATTTTTTCAAACCACAGTGCCATAAAACTAGAAATCAACTATAATAAAAACAATATAAAGAACTCAAATACATGAGACTAAACAGCATGCTATTAAACAATGAATGGGTAACCAGAGAGGCCAAGGAAGAAATAAAAAACATCATGGCAACAAATGACAATGACAACACAATACAAAATTTATGGGACACAGTGGAAGCAGTCATGAGAGGAAAGTTCATAGCCCTACAAGCCTACTGCAAAAAACAGGAAACAATGGTAATAAAATTTCTAACTCTACAAATCAAAGAGCTAGAAAGAGAGCAACAAGAAAAGCCTAGTGTACTCAGAAGGAAGGAAATAGTAAAGATCAGAGCGGAGATAAACAACATGGAGACCAAGAAACATGGAGATTCAAAAAATCAGCAAAATCAAGAACTGGTTCTTTGAAAGGATAAACAAGATTGATGGACCTCTAGCCAGGCTCACCAAGAAGCAAAGAGAGAAGACCCAAATAAACAAAATCAGAAATGAAAGAGGAGAAATAACAACAGACCCCACCAATATACAAAGGATTGTTAAAAAAAATATACTATGAACAACTCTATTCCAACAAACTGGACAACCTGGAGGAAATGGACATATCCCTAGAAAAATATAACCTTCCAAAATTCAATCAGGAAGAATCAAAACATCTCAATAGTCCAATAACTATGGAAGAAATTGA
>PVJN01018149.1:0-39448 GCA_004026805.1 Lasiurus borealis
TTAACACTAGAAATATAATGGGGAGATTGAATATCCAACTTCTCAGTAAATTTTGGCAGGTATGTAATTATTTTACCAAAAAATTAGCTAAATAAATAATTAGTTGATGTAATGGCTTATGAAATAGCCAATTTACTCAATATTCTAGAAAATGCCAGTTTTGAAAATATCAACTTTAAAAAAAGTATTTCATGTGCTGAATCTGTTGTTTGATGCTTTGCCAACTGAAACAGCTTTCAAGAGTACACTCAAGGCTCAGCATAAAAATTGTTCTAACTTGATTTAAGAAGTTAGTTTGGCTCTCTTCATTTTGTTAGGAAATGAAGCAGTTTTAAACATGGTATGTGATTTTCTGAAAGTTACTTAAAATACCAGTATAAGAGAAGAAAGTTTCAGGTACTTTATTACCAGTTTAAAATTCATACCGGCTTTTGGAACAGTAATAGAATTATAAAAGAGGTAAGAGTGAGAGATGATGAATACATTTCTATTCTGGTTAATTCATGATACTTTTTATGTATTTTCTTATCAAAAAACTTTAAAAATAATATAGAAAATCCTGATTTGTAACTTAATGCAAGTTTTAAAATGAATGTTGATGATCTAAAGCTGTTTGAGCAGTTAGACATCATGTGTATATTTTGGTCATAAGCAATTTGTATACAGTAGTGCCTCTGCACTGAACAATTTACTTGAAGGTTATAAGACATTTTGCCCATATAAAATCACTACAAAAATATATACCAATTATTTATATTGATTTATGTGAATTTGTCTTGACCTTAATGATATTATTATTATTTTTTTAAATATATTTTATTGATTTTTTACAGAGAGGAAGGGAGAAGGATAGAAAGTCAGAAACATTGATGAGAGAGAGACATCAATCAGCTGCTTCCTGCACACCCCCCACTGGAGATGTGCCTGAAAGCAAGGTACATGCCCCTGACTGGAATCAAAACCCAGGACCTCTCAGTCTGCAGGCCGACACAATATCCACTGAGCCAAACCCGTCTCGGCTTAATGATATTATTTTGAAAAATTACACCTATAATTTTGTATCCAGAATTACTAATATATCTAAAGAGCACCTAGGTTTAGTAGTTATTTAAAACAATAACTATTAAATATGTATCAATAAAATACAAAAAAGTAACAAATTCAACCACCAGAACTGTAACTTTTATTTGCTAATAGATATTGCAATAAACAATATCTAATTCTCCATTTGTAAGACCCTGATAATGCCTCTGAGGAAATCATAGAAAAATAAAATACAATAATTAGTAATTTGTACTTTGTACAAAAATCTTATTGCTCAGTAGGTAGTTTTGCTAAACACCATATTCTTTCAGCAAATAGATGACCTATGTAATGCAGCATACTACATATTACAATCCCTCATTGAGAGCTGAGCATTCTATAACACTATTAACTTGTAAGCATGCCAGCACATGAAAATTTACATGGAGCATCATAATATTACAGTATATTTTGATGAAAACAATACACTTTCAAATGAGTATGGACTACTTTACTGTTATGGTAAAGTAGGTAATAGGTAGGATTGTAGTTCTATTGTTTATACCCTTTTACTGTATTTATCTCTCTACTATATTGTGATACAACCAGAAAAGGAAACAGGCTGTGTAAAAGACCTGAGTGGAAGGCATATATAGAAGCTCTAAATAGTGATGTAATACCAAAAGAAAAAAATAATACTGTGCTGCATTTCTTTATTCTCTTAAACAGATCTTTTCCTGTCTTTTGCAAGAGTAATAAGTACAGTGCTAAGTCCATAATTAGTGACAGGTTACAAAGAGATTTTAAAAATCACATTCTTACTTAAAAGAAGGATGTAATTTTCAGCTGTCTTTTAATCAAATGTTGCTGTGTGAGGGATTAAATGTTTTAACTTAGATGTTAGCTAGATATTTTGTATAAATGTACTATTTAGTATTAAATAAACTCTCAAGGATTTGTGCTGTAAAAAGATTTTTATAACTATTTTGAATACACTGCAACTATTCACATCTGCCATTTCATATTTGAAATGGCCATTTCAATATTAAATGTTTAATCAAATACATATTTATAGGTACATAAATCTTTATATTTTTGGCTATGATAAAACAGCAAAAAATGTGGAGAGCAATCTTATTCCATGTTCACAATCTAATTTTACAATAAACCCAAAGAATAAATAAGCACCTATAAATTCCAACACATTAAATTATGTACAGCCTATCCAGAAATAAAGCTTCATGCACAATGAAAAGATCATATATCATTCATATAGATAGGGAACATTCATTAACAGAACAACCATATTGACTATTTGTTTTTCCTAAATGACAACTGATTTTTTCATGTGGAAACAAAACAAAATATTATTTTAATAAATAATTAGAGCCTGATTGTCTTTTTTAAAAAAAATCAAATAGGGGCTCACACCTTCCAAATAATATTTTAAAAAACTCAACAACTTGAGTATACAATACACATCTTTCAGGATATATATATATTCATTTTTTTCCCTTTCCAAATATACATTTCCCGTCTATACACCCTTCCCATCCCCATTTTGACTTCTATCTCTTTTGATAAAATAAAACTACTCACATAGTAATATCCTTACATTTCTACTACAAATCTATCAAACTATCTGCATATCACACAAACTGCCTTCCCTCCCCTTGAAGTTCTATGCGTCTTCTATTAAAAACTAACCTCCCTATTTATGCTATGAATGCTAACTAACCCTTCTCTTTCTCAAGGCTACTTCTGTAATTATATTCTCTCTTGCATAACCAGTTTCCCCTTTTCTATCAGATCATTCTCATTAGTATATAAATATGCTCCATCCTCCTTTCTCTAAAAGCACATGGAACCAAAACCTTCTCTTGACTCCACATCTCCCTACAGCCACTAACCTATTTCTCTTGCTTTCTTTACAGTAACACTCTTTGAAAGAGTTGTTTATAATACTGACTCCACCTTCTTTCTGAATTTTTTTTAAATTTAATAAATCTTTATTGTTCAGATTATTACAATTGTTTCTCTTTTTTTCTCTATACTCCCCTCCACCGGATTCTAACCCCACCCTCTGCCCTTATCCCCCCTCACTGTCTTCATCCATAGATGTACGATTTTTGTTCAGTCTCTTCCCGCACCCCCCACACCCTTCCCTGACCCACCCCTGAGAATTGTCAGTCCACTCCCTTTCTATGCCCCTGATTCTATTATGTTCACCAGTATATTCTGTTCATCAGTTTTTTTATTCACTTGATTTTTAGATTCACTTGTTGATAGATATGTATTTGTTGTTCATAATTTTTTTCTTTACCTTTTTCTTCTTCTTCCTCTTCTTAAAAAATACTTTTCAGCATTTCATATAATACTGATTTGGTGGTGATGAGCTTCTTTAGTTTTTTCTTTTCTGTGAAGCTCTTTATCTGCCCTTCAATTCTGAATGAGGAGGTTCTTGCTATTCATCACTTTGAATATTTCTTGCTACTCTCTTCTGCACTGCATAGTTTCTGTTGAGAAATAAACTGACAGTCATAAGGGTGCTCCATTGTAGGGAAGTAATTGTTTTTCTCTTGCTGCTTTTAATATTCTCTGTCGTTTGCCCTTGGCATTTTAATTATGATGTGTCTTGGTGTGGTCCTCTTTGGATTCCTTTTGTTTGGGGTTCTCTGTGTTTCCTGGAGTTTTAAGTCCATTTCTTACACCAAATGGGGAAGTTTTCAGTCATTATATCTTCAAATAGGTTTTCAGTATCTTGCTCTCTCTCTTCTTCTGGCATCCCCCTAATTCTGATGTTGGTACGCTTGAAGATGTCTCAGAGGCTCCTTACACTGTCTTCATATTTTTGGATTATTTTTCCTTTTTGCTTTTCCAGTTGAGTGTTTTTTGCTTTTTTGTATTTCAAATTTTTGGCTTGATTCTTGCGATCCTCTAGTCTGCTGTTAGATCTCTGCATAATATTTTTTATTTCAGCCAGTATATGCTTAATTTCTAGTTGGTCCTTTTTCATATCCTCAAGGGTCTCACTAAATTTATTAGGCTTTCCTAGAAAATTATTGAAAAACCTTATAATCGTGGTTTTGAACTCTATATCCAATTTTTTGCTTTCCTCCATTTCTTTCATTTGTGATCTGTTTCTTTATCTCCACATTTTGGCTGCTCCCCTGAGTTGATAGAGTGGCTTTGTATGCTAGGTATCCTATAGGGCCCAGGGCTCAGCCTCCCCAGTTACCTGAGGTGGACACTGTTGGTGCACCCCATTGTGGGCTGTGTGCACAGTCTTGTAGTTAAGCCTTGATTGTTGTTGGTATCACTGGGAGGAATTGACCTCCAGGCCAATTGACTATGAAGATCAGCTGTGTCTATGCTGGGAGAATTTATGTGTTGGAGACATCCTTATGAGACAAGACTTGCAAAAGCCTCTGTGCTCAGCTTGGGTGAAGCGGAGTCTCAGCGTGGAGCAGACAGCATTGGTTTCTTATCAGCCCTTCCCTAATAGGCCCCTGTGTCTCAGTGTCCCATGGTAATCACTGCAAGTACCTCCGATAGAAAGTGGCTCTCAAGTTCTGCCTGTTGCCAGACCAATTTCTCCCCAAATGAGTCTGGATCCCCAGAGTCTTACCTGGAACTGGAGTTCAGTGCAGTGGGGATCTTTTGTCTCCCTCCTGCTTGAGAAAGCCAGCTGCATACTCAGTTGCCTGCCCTCTCTGCACACGTGCCTCTGTACCTCTGCCTTCCACAGTTCTTTTGAGTCTTAGTGTGCTTTTTTCTTTCCTGACAGTTCAGTTTTACCCCTTATGAGTCTGGGTCCCCAGAGTCTCACCTGGAACTGGAATTCAGTGTAGTGAGAGCTTTTGTCTCCTTCCCACTTGAGAAAGCCAGCCGCACACTCACTTGCCAGTACTCTCGGTGTCTCCTGCAGCTCCTCTGAGTCTCAATGTACTTTTCTCTTTCCTTCTAGTTGTAGAATTCCCACTCAGCCAGCCTTTCTTTGGTTCTGGATGATGTCCATTTTGTCTTTTAGTTGTAGTTTTGAAATTGTTGTGCGAGGCAGCAGTTTAGGTGTTTACCTATGCCGCCATCTTGGTTTCTCCTGAAAATCTTAATCACTTCAACAGGCTTCGACTTCACTACTTCACGGACACTGACCTTCTTAAGGTCTGGAATTGCCAAATCCAATGGCCATTTCTTTGTTCTAATCTTGACTTTTTAAAAGTAATTAATCCAGGTGACCAAGTACATTTTTTTTTCCCTCTCTAGCTTACTTTACACTTCTCAGTGTCTGACTAATTTCTAATTCTCTGTTTAACTTCTAAACAATGGAATGCTCTGGACCTCAATTGAGGCCTACTTGTTTATCTTACAGCCTTTTCCAGGTGATTTCAAAACTTTACATACCATGTATATACTGATGACTTCTAAATATTGATGCTAAGCCTAACTCAGTGGTTGGTAAACTCATTAGTCGAGCTGCGGTTTGCTGACCACTGGCCTAACTGATCTTGAAACTCTCATATACAACTATCTACTTGATATCTTCATCTGAATATCTAACAGGTGTCTAAGGCTTTATGTGCCTACAACTACACTTTTGATTTTCCCCTCCAAACCCTTCTCCTGCATCACAATTGACTCAGTTTCTTATTCTACAAAAGTAGAATTTATCTTTGATTGTTCTGTCTTCATTCTTCATACCCAATCCATTATTAGCAAGCACTGCTTTAAAACATACTCCAAATCCATTCACTTCTCTCCATCTTTTCTACTTGCACTTTAACAAAACCCATCTGTTTTTTTTCCCCCTTGAACTATCACAGTAGTCTCATAAATGTTTTTGACCCCATTTAATTTTTGCTTCTTCAGTTCATTTACTGTGTTCCAAGCACACTGTTCTCTCACACACTCCAAACTCCCACATGTTAAACTATTCCCTCTGCCTGGAATGCTCTTACCACAGATTTTCTCATGACTGATTCCTTTATGCTTTTCAGATATCAGTTTAAATGTCACAGCCTCAGAGATTTCCCTTACCACTTAATATACAAAAGCCATAGTCATCCTATATAACATTAATAACTTAATCATCAATATAACATGTACTACTGTTTCTTTATTGTGTGTCTTGATCACTGGAAGATCAATTCCATGAGACAAGGGCTTTTGCTTGTCTTGGTCACCCTATATTGTCAGTGTTTAGAACAGGACATTGATACATGAGTGCTCAATAAACATTATTTGATGAATTAATGGACTTCCTAGAAAAATATGTATATCTGAAGAAATCAGTATATAATTATGTATACTATTTTAAAATTTAGGAATTATACAATCTTAGACCAGCAAAAATACATGATTTGCTTTAATTTTTGGTTTGTTATATCTATTCCACATAGTGTAAAGAGCTATTACTGGACAAATCATCATTTGTTGTTATTTTTCTTTATAGATACCTATTTCATTTAATAGTAGAGTGATCAAGCTTGTATGGTGGGAAAGGGAATGCTTTGCTTCCTCATAGGGATTTTATAGACAATAAGTAGTTTGTACAAAGATAGGATGGCTTTTCACCTTTAAGTATTTCATTTGGTAAAATTTAAAATATTGATTAAATATTAAGCAGTGAAAAGTTACTGTAAAAATATATGTTTACTGTTCTGAATACACAAAAGCCAATGAAGGATTTCTTTTTGTATTTCTATTCATGAGGAAGTAAAATGTTTTCTTTCTCTATCAGGCTTTTTGGAATATTTGGCCAATATTCGATAAAAGATGAATAAATTTAAAAATAATAACTTCTAGCCACTATGCTCTTCAACTTCTTTGAGAATTAGAAAGTTACAGGCATGGCTGAATGGAGATATAAAAAATAAAGCAGTTTTTTAAAAACATATTTAAAACAACTGAAAACAGAAGGCAATCTACTTGAAAGAATATAAACATTTAGAGATCAAAGATATAAAATTGTTTACTTGTACCATATTTTTAAAATATTTAACACTGTAAAACTTATGTAATTGCATAAAGCATAAATACAAGATTACTCTTTTAACTCAATTATTTTTATATGCATTTTACCATCTTATATTTAATAAAGCAGGAGAAAAAACTCTTAATTTTTAATAGGAGTGATTTATTAATATGTAGAAAGTGCTTTGACAGTTTAATATTCAATGTATTTTGAGGCAAATTCTTTTATTATATATGCCTTAAAAAGAAATAGTATGGAAATGTTAACAATTGTGCTCATTTGGTCTATTATTAAAATAAAAATAATAAACTATTTTTGAAAATATTCCTTTTAATTTTATATATCATTATTTTTAAAACAAATATTAGTGGACTTACATTTGTTTTAGAGATTTCAATCCTCAAAATTAATTTAGTTTCATAATTACCAGTAAGAGAAATATAATTTTCAGTTACTCCTTTCTAATAGTGTTTCTATTTGTTTTAAAAATTGAAGTAATTGATAGTTTTAACACAAACTCCTCTTCATATTATCTTTTCATCTTTTCCTCATTTTTAATGGAACTTGATCTGTGTCCACATTCTGTACTCATGCTCTGCCTCTGATTTTTAAAAAGTGAGGTTATTATAGAGGTATAAGTAACATTTTAGGAAACATATAGACTGTTAATTAACAATGATTCCTTCAGAATTCAAAATTAAGTTTGCACTGCATATAAAATCAATCCCAAGTGTAGTTTGTGAAAACTGTCCAAAAAATTTTATATCCTGCAGTTATTAAAATTTTCAATGGCACAATCTAAGCTGGAGCATGATTAACAAAATGATTAATAATGTATCAGAACTAAAGCACATAGAGTAACATTTAAAATCATTTTCACATTTGTTAGGACTCTCAAGTATTGTGCCCCCAAAAGCTCCCATTTCACATTTTCATTTTTTGCTTTTGGAGGCCTAAAAAACTAAAATTACATCAAAACTGTGCATTTGTAAAAAGAAAATTAATTTTTGCATAGTATAGATATATTCTTACATTTTTTTGTTCAATACATATGACATTGGAAGAAACATTATATTAAGACAAATTAAAAACTTCAGTGACAAACATTTATGCACATTAAACCTTATTTTCTAAGCAGTGAAAAAATTTTAAAAAGCTCCAATAAGTATTTATTATTATATTGTTCACAAAATTTAGTATTGTTTTAAAGATACTTTTGAAGATATGCCATAATAGCTCTAGGTAAAGTGCCAATGCCTTTTCAAACAAGTTAGATTTCACAATGCTGATTTCACAATGCTCACATCAATCACATAAACCAAAATATAGCTCATTCAGTTACAAGTTAGCAAAGGAGAGCCCTTATTTCAAAGACAAAAATAATGTGTGGCAATAAATAAAGCATGTACAATCAAAGAAAAACATTACAACTTTAATACTGATATTACTGGATACATATTTCTAAAGCATAAAAATTAGTACTTTGTATGAAAAATGAGTGAATAGAATTAATTTATTCTGGTTTCTCTTTGAGTGAAGAAGTGTTTAAATGAAAATTTAACAAAAGCAATTTCTATCTAAATGGGCACATTTCATTCTACAAATTACTAAATGTGGAAGAAAGACTTAATTTATTACAAAAGCAATAGAAGAGGATATTTAAATATTTTTAAATATTTAAAAATCGTGAAAGTATATTGTTTACTCATTTTTATGATTTAGCACTATTTATTCCTTCAATCATGATTTTAAAAAATTAAATGATATTTGGTCTTTCTAGAACACAGGCAAATTAAGTCTGTTCTAAGGATGATGATCAATTTGCAAAGAGATATTCATATCAATGTTGCTTGTCATTTAAGTTCACCTTTAAAGTTAATAATTCCTAAATGTGAAATTTGAATTAGACATATGAAAAGTGAAGTTTCTCATGTCCTTGAAGTTTTCTTTACAATAATACTAGAGGCCCTGTGCATGAAATTAGTGGATGGGGGCGGGGGGAGGGTTGTCCCTCAGCCCAGCCTGCACCCTCTTCAATATGGGACCCCTTGAGAGATGTCCGACAGCCCGTTTAATTGGGCCTAAATGGGCAGTCGGACATCTCTCTCACAATCCAGGACTGCTGGCTCCCAACTGCTCACCTGCCTGCCTGACTGCCACTAACTGCTTCTGCCTGCCAGCCCAATCACCCCTAACCACTCCCCTACCAGCCTGATCAATGCCTAACTGCTCCCCTGACAGCCTGATTGCCCCTAACCACCCTTCCCTGCTGGCCTGGTCACCCCTAACTGCCCTCCCCTGCCGGCCTGGTCACCCCTTACTGCCCTCCCCTGAATGCCTGGTTGCCCCCAACTGCTCTCTCCTGTTAGTGTGGTCACCTCCACCTGCCTTCCCCTGCAGGCTTGGTCACATCTAACTGTCCTCCTCTGAAGACCTGGAACCCTCCCAACTGTCCTCCCGTGAAGGCCTGGTTGCCCCCCAACTGCTCTCCTCTGCCAGCCAGGTCACTCCTAACTGTCCTCCCCTGGAGGCCTGATCACCCCTAACTGCCCTCCCTTACAGGCCTGGTTCCTCCAAACTGTTCTCCCCTGCTGGCCATTTTGTGGTGGCCATCTTGTGTTTACATGGGGGCAGCCATCTTTAACCACATGGGGGCAGCCATTTTGTATGTTGGAGTGATGGTCAATTTTTTATATAGAACACTTAACGCCATACCTCAGTTCTGATTTATTATTTGAGTTGACAACTTAATATCTTAATCAAAAGCGAATTTATGATGACGAACTAAAGACAACCAGAAGTTACAAATAATGGAGAAACATGGATAAGGACAGAGCTTTCTTTGAGAGATTTTTGGTATTTCTGATACTTTTCTAATTTCCAACTCCCAGGAAATAGTGCTCTTAATCAGTACTTTATTTTCTAATCTAAAGTAGAAACCACATCTTTACATTACATTTAAGAGCTATTTTTCATCCTCATCTGTCAGGTACTTCTTTAAAGGTGGTAGAATTCTTTAAAATTTTTCCTTTTGCCAAAACCCGTTTGGCTTAGTGGACAGAGTGTTGGCCTACGGACTGAAAGGTCCCAGGTTTGATTCTGGTCAAGGGTATGTACCTTGGTTGCGGGCACATCCCCAGTAGGGGGCGTGTAGGAGGTGGCTGATCCATGTCTCTCTCTCATCTATGTTTCTAACTTTCTATCCCTCTCCCTTCCTCTCTGTAAAAAATCAATAAAATATATTTATAAAAACCAAAAAAACAAACAACAACAAAAAAAGATTTTTTCTTTTAAGTGGAAATATCAAAAGTTGTCTTAATTAAAAGTTCTCTTAGAGATTTAGTATTTTGACTAACCGGTGCTGAAATTCAAACAAGAACCTTCCTTGGCTTTAAATGGAAAAGTGCAATCATAATAAAGTACAGAGGATTTGGTATCATTGAGAACACAAAACTTTGTATATGCCAGATTCTTTTTTAAAAGATGAAGTGTTTTCTTTTACTAGTGCTTTACTATCCTTGGTAATTGAACATTTTTCTTTTAATACTTTCTTTCATTTTTCATTTTCATTTTAATTTTTAAAAAATATATTTTATTGATTTTTTACAGAGAGGAAGGGAAAGGGATAGAGAGTTAGAAACATTGATGAGATAGAGACATTGATTAGCTGCCTCCTGCACGCTCCCCACTGGGGATGTGCCCACAACCAAAATACATGCCCTTGACTAGAATCAAACCTGGGACCTTTCAGTCCATAGGCCAATGCTCTATCCACTGAGCCAAACCGGTTTGGGCAATACTTTCATTTTTAAATACAGTAATTTTTAATCAACAATGATAATCTAAAGGTAGACTTTCAAATCTATTCTAAAATTCTGTAAAAGCAAATGCCAACTAAACAAAAAATCCTCTTTTGAATTCAGAGTAAAGAACCCAAATCTTTCAATCAGGATGTAAATGTCCTTTTAAAGACATTTTATATAAACTTATCATTAACTTAAAATTTTAATTTATTTATAGAAGAAAGATAATTAGGACTACATTTTGATGACCTGGATCTTTTCCCCCGAGAAGACACAGATATCATGTCATTCCCTGGTAACATAAAATAATACTTTTCATGCTAAGAAATCTTTTAAATACCTAATACTTGTTTTATTTGAAGGGAACAGTAAGAGAAAGTTGGAGTATTTATTTTTCTGCCACAAAGATTTTTATGATCCTTTATTTCACCTAGTAATATGTTAAATATAGTCATGAGTAATCATCTCTTTCCCTTGTTAAATGTATCATATATGAAAGAATTTTATGTGACCATTGCAGGTTCATACTTACTCTTACATTTACTAAGATTAGTGAATTGGCTTAGGTAAGAAATTACTCAAGAATTGTTTTTATTTATTCTAATATATTTTATTGATTTTTTTACAGAGAGGAAGTGAGAGGGATAGAGAGTTAGAAACATCTATGAGAGAGAAACATCAATCAGCTGCCTCCTATAACACCCCATATTGGGGATGTGCGTGCAATCAATATACATGTCCTTGACTAGAATCAAACCTGGGACCCTTCAGTCTGCAGGCTGAAGCTCTATCCACTGAGATAAACTGGTTAGGGTTCAAGCATTGTTTTTAAAGTTGCCGAAACCGGTTTGGCTCAGTGGATAGAGCGTTGGCCTGTGGACTGAAAGGTCCCAGGTTCGATCCCGGTCAAGGGCACATACCGTGGTTGTGGACACTTCCTCAGTAGTGGTGTGCAGGAGGCAGCTGATTGATGTTTCTCTCTCATTGATGTTTCTAACTACCTCTCTTCCTCTCTGTAAAAAAATCAATAATATATATATAAAGTGACTGCTGTTTTTTAATTAGTAACACCTTTGAGGTAGTGAGTCTACATACAAATGAACAGAAAATTTTGCCATGAATATACACAATAACTGTGAGATGATAATAACAGTTTGGATTCTTTTAAATTAACTACAGGCCTGGTGTACAAAATTTCTGCACGGGGGGAGGAGGGGAGGTGTCCCTCAGCCCAGCCTGCACCCTTTTCAATCTGGAACACCTCAAGGGATATCCGACTGCCTATTTAGGCCCAATCCCACTGGCTGATTCCACCAATGGGTTTGGGCCTAAACGGGCAGTTGGACATCCCTCTCACAATCCAGGGACTGCTGGCTCCCAACTGCTCACCTGCCTTTCTTCCTGATTGCCCCTAACCATTTCTGCCTGCCAGTCTGATCACCCCCTAACCACTCCATTGCCAGCCTGATTGATGCCTAACTGCCCCCCCCTGCCAGCCTGTTTGTCCCTAACTGCCCTCCCCTGAAGGCCTGGTCACCCCTAACTTCCCTCCCCTGTAGGCCTGGTCCCCCCCAACTGCTTTCCCCTGTAGACCTGGGTCTGCCTAACTGCCCTTCCCTGCAGGCTCAGTCACCCCAACTTCCCTCCTCTGCTGGCCTGGTCATCCCTACCTGCTCTCCCTTCCCTGCAGGCTTGATTGCCCCCAAATGCCCTCCCTTGCAGGCCTGGTCCCTGCCAACTATCCTCCTATGCTGGCTATCTTGTGGTTGCCATCTTGTGTCCACATGGGGGCAGGATCTTTGACCACCATGGGGGTAGCCATCTTGGGTGTTAGAGTGATGGTCAATCTGTATATTACTCTTTTATTAAATAGGATAGAGGCCTGGCACATGGGTAAGGGCCAGCTGGTTTGCTCTGAAGGGTGTCCCAGATTAGGGTGGAGGTTCCCTTGGGGCATGGAGCAGCCTGGGCGAGGGGTTTGTGGTGGTTTTCAGGCTGGCCATACCCCCTCTTTCTCCCCCCTCCCCCCGGACAACCCAAGTGGAGGTCCTGGAATCTGGGATTTATTTATCTTCTATAATTGAAACTTTTTAGACTTGAGGCCAAGACAGGCCAGGACTGCAGAAGCTTGGCTTCTTCCATCGCCGGGGCAAACCTAACCTCCTGCTCTCTCCAGCTCCGTGGCTGCTGCTATTTTGTCAGGATTTACTTATCTTTTATAATTGAAACTTTGTAGCCTTGAGTGGAGGCCTAGACCCACCAGGATGTGTGGAAAGCTTGGCTTCCTCCATCACCGGGGAAACCCAAGCCTCCCTCCTGCTCATTCTGTGGCCGCAGCCATCTTGATTAGGATACTTTGCATACTTGCTCCTGATTGGCTGGTGGGCGTGGTTTGTGGGTATAGCAGTGATGGTTAATTTGCATATCACTCTTTTATTAGATAGGATAATAAATTTCCTTAGCTAAAGCTATAGAAAAGGATTATCATCATCCATTTTGAAATTACTTTCCAAAACATTTAATTTCCAGTTAATGAAAATCCAGAACTCAGATGTTTTGTGATTACAAATGCTCCCATTATGTAGTAGGACCCTCCACCCTCAGCATCTTTTATAGAGACCTATAAGGTGTTTTTGGACTTGCTGTGCTACCTTTCTTTTGCTGATAGGGGCAAGGGTGCAGTGGTAGGAGCTGAGAAACAAAAAGGGATGGAGTGGAGGAATAAAGAAAGAACAGAGGGGACTGAGAAAGGAAGATTTGGAAAAATTAATAAAGGAATAGAAAAAAGATACCTAGTATTCATGAACCTTTTGCAATAACAGATTTAACTAACTGCTTTACAGAGTAGAAATTTGGTAGGGAAAGAAATAAAAATGGATTTTTAAGGAAAAAAGTCACTCTTTAGAAGACCTTCTATAAAGAATGCTTATCAAGGATTGGATTTGGATTTGTTTTCCATTCATGAATAGAAATAGGCCCTAAAGCTGAAGCTGGAAGTCTGTTTATTTACATGATAGCTGAATAGTAAGAGAAATCATCTTGATTATGGCATGTATAACTTACTTATCAACAGTTATAACAGCACAAAAGTGCTATAATTATTGGTTCTGGTTAAGCTAAGAGCTTAGCAATTTCTGACTTTTTAAATTTGATGATTTATGTACCTAATCGCCTCGATTGTGCATTGTTTTAAAATTTTTTTCATATATGCCTTATAATATGAGAAAATGAGTTGACTATAGACTGGAAATTGACCACCTAAAATATAAGATGAAAATAGTTTCTTCATCTGTCAGATTGCCAAAATCCAAAAAGACTCTCAGTAGTGTAGATTAGAAAATTTAAAATAATGCAGGTACATGAATATATATGTGTAGTTTAGTTATCAAAGATTTTTTTCTGAAGGCTTGTGATTTATGGAAGTTACTCATTTTCTTCCTATAATTAAGTTCTATGCTTATGCATATTAAAGTTTTAATTACTGAATATGTAAACTAGTAAATCTCAAAATATTTCATGTGAAATTTTTCAACATATTTGACAATTTAACTGTTAACATCCTGCATATTATCATATCCTTGGGATCACGCACTCTATGATAAATAGGTGGAAAAGAAATAGCTTTATTTTTTAATGTTTCAGATTAATATTGCACACATATTTCAACCTTGCTCTGACCATAATGAGGTTCAAAATCATACTCTTAGGATTATCATGCTTATAGTTTTGAAAAATGTAAATGTAATTTCAAAGAAATTTTAAAGAGGATTTGGAGTAAGAGATAAAGTGAAAAGACAGTTTATAAAACTAGATAAGGCTGTTAGGAAAGAAAAAAAGTATAAATTAATCAGATATGGACAGAATTAGACTTTTTAAAGAAAAATTTCTTAACAGAACTTCAAGTGGCAAACACTGAGTACTCTTCTTAAAGAAATTTAAACATTTCATCAAATATACAGATGTTGTTGACAGAGTCCTATGGAAGACCATAATTATTCTATTCCTTATTTTTCTAAATACCTTTTTTATTGTATTATAAAAATAAATATATATGGTTAATAAATTTAATCTGTTTTACATCTGTTATTATTTAATATATATTTGAAGACAGGTAAATGTGGGTATTTTGTATTTCCTCTAAATGTATTTATATTTGTGTAAATGTACCAAGCAAACTGCAGATAGTTTGTGAGTGATGTGTGACCATGCGGGTGAGGGCTGGAAAATGCTGCTAGCTATTTCTGATACACTTACTTAACAAGTGATGGATTTACTACTTTATTTCCTTTTTAGTATACTTCAAGGAATACTTCAAAGATTCTTCCTTTTGGCTCTATGCATTTTTTTTTGAAATGAGACAAATTAAGCTGTGGTAGGCAAATAAGGAGATAAATAATTAAGAAAATAAATATGTGGAAAAGTGTAGTCTAACACGATAATCAACAAATCTGAAAATAGATAAACAGAAAAAATGAATCTCCTTTAACAGCAAGAAAGCTACTGTCACCAAAAAATGTGATTTAGGTAAGAATTTGAGAATGTGGGTAGGCACCTATAACATTGTAATCAAATAAAAACTGATTTATTACATCAGCATCTTTAGACAACCTGGTCTTTTGGTTTTTCTTCCTTAACACATTCTCCATACTCTTGTACCTAGCACAACAGTCGTTTTTTTTTCTTTAGTTTCACAAACAGCTGAGTTTATAATTGAATTTGTTCATAATATAGTGCTATTTTGATAAGCTGACTCAGCTTAATTCACTAAAAAATGTATTTGTCTTTTTGACAGCCTCCAAGATTATGACAACAGCACAGCTTAGCTGTTTCACATTTTTATGTTACTGTATTATGAACCCAGGTTGACACAATATTTATGTATGTTAATGTGTTAGATCAGTTTATGTTTTCTTTGGAGTATGTATAATGGCATAGCTGTCTCTTCGAAGGTTTGGAAAACAGCTCAGCATGTTCATGTAACTTATTTTTATAACTTAAGCTTGCAAAATGCACTAATATCAAATGGTCAGCTACATGTGTTTATTTTCTTTTGCCACCAGACAACTATTATATAATTAATATTTTAACATTAAGTCCAAGGCTATAATCTTAGAGCTTTTATTTCAAGCAATTCTATTCAGAGTAATTACTTTTGGAAACTTGTGAAGAAGAGCCAAGGAAATAGTCATGGTTTTATTCTATACTTCACTCTGTGAAAACCTTAGAGCAGAGAACTCAGTCATCGTCTTTCTAGAGGTAATCTTTATAAGGTAGTAGAGAAACATACTATAGTACTAAGTTAGTAAAAAAAATTAGAGGGGAAAAGCCTCTAAACTACCACCTACTATGAAATATGTGGGACACTATAAAGTTCATTTTTAAAAAATAGACAAACCCAGCCTTAGAAGATCTGAAAGCACAGTATGTTTCTCCCTTCCCCTCCCCAATAATCCCTTCCTCACCATAGTCACACCTGACAAGAATTCACTACATAAAATCATTGCTCATTTCTGCAAATCTAATAACATCAGGCATCAACAATTAGACCATTATAAAATAAAATAACAATATGACCCATAGAGTTAAATATAATTATCTAACAAATAAATATGCATGTCAATTTGGAAGCTACTTGATCACAAACCATGAAAATAAGGCCAACTATTTCTTTTTCATCTACCATCAAACCCTAAATACATCATTAAGGAAGTTACACCTGGGCAAATTCCTGTGTGTTAAGTCCCTGAACACTTCCCAAATGCTGTTATACAAAGTTACACATCCATGCTGAGTTATTTACCATCGTGTAGTGATATCTGCAGAGGGCCAGGGTTTTATTTGCAGGTTATTCAGGGAGGACTATGAAGCATGATTTAAAAATCCAGGTTGAAAGCATAAACAAGAGTGTGTGCCCCATAGTCTGAGCAGGAGACAGCAGTTTGTAAAGTGATGTTTGGAGATTCAGAAGAATGGGTAGTAGAGAAGATATCTTTCATTATAGAAATGCTGAGGCACAAAACACCGGTACTTGTAATCCTTTTATACATGAAATCCTTTCTCTTGTATGTGCATCATGTGTAAACGTAATGTCTGTATACTGCTGACTATTCGTCTCTGGTGTCCAATGAGTATGACTCCAATTCTTCTAATGTCCCTGTGAGAAAGAGAGAGAGGTGGGAGGAGGGAGGGAGAAAGGGAAGGAAGGAGGGAGGGAGGGAGGGAGGGAGAGAGAGAGAGAGAGAGAGAGAGAGAGAGAGAGAGAGAGAGAGAGAGAGAGGAGGCAGGGAAAGAGGGGGATAGAGAATAGAGAATATGAACATTTCATTTAGATCTGAGATCTTTTCAACTCCTCTTTACTTTTGTCTCTCTCGCATAAAACTGTATTTTCAAATTTGGGGAATATCGAAGACTGAAGTATGAGAGAGAGGAAATATGCAACATGTCTGATTTGCTTTATAAATTTGCCAAAAATTGTATACCTGGTAAAATAAAAGTTTAAGTGAACGTTAAGAGTTTGTTACTTTTTTCTTCTCCCTGGTGCCAATGAATAAATCAAGTTAACCTCAAATTTAAGAAAAATTTCAAATTCAGGCACTAATGTAATATTCAGACATGTAATAGCCCTAAACAATATATAATTTAGTTAATTATAAAAATTTTCAGCAGTATTAGCAAAATAGTATGTAGGGTGGAATGTATAATGTAGACTCCATTTGAGTTCTCAGATCTTTCAATAATTTGAAGAATGTCATTGAATTATACTGATTCATATGAATGCAACTGTCATTACTATTTTAAAACGATGGCGATTTCATATGGTTCAATTTACTAGTTTTAGTATCTAATCTTTTAAGTATATCTTGAGCACTTTTATTGCACACAGGCAAAAGAAAATCTTTGAGACAGTGGGAAAATGACTGACCATAATATTACAGAGAAGGAAATCTGAAATGACATGATAATATTGTATTACTACTATTATTACATTTGATGAAGAAACAGGTGTTGACTACTAGTATGTAAGATGAGCATATATGAGTAATAAATAACTTACCAGGGTAAAATCATGTTGATATAAAGTCTATGATGTGATCAAGCCTAATATGCATTTTAGCAATTATTATAAAATTTTAAATAGCGATTTGAATAAAATATATTCTTTTAAAGAATAGTAGTTAAAAGTGCAATGTCCAACTTCCATTAGAATATTATTTGGAAATGGTGGGGAAAGATGCGGGAATGCTATAAGTAGCCTTAGGAAAGGTAATTTAACCATAGTGTTCTTGATACAGTACTTGAATTTATAATCCCCTGGGTGGAGCATCTAAACCTAGCAATAAACCTAGTACCACTTACTCAATGCTCATTCTTGAAATCAGGTCAAAAGTCGTAAACCCTGCAGCCATGAAGTTATTCTTATATTGCCCCATTTTTATAGAATCCAGCCAGTCACCCACTGTGACAAATAGAGGATATTCAGGAACTTCGCCAGGGGACTCCGCCATTCTACAAGGAAAAGAAACCATGGAGATCATTTAAAGCCAGATAAAGCAAGAAAGAGCCCACTTCCTTTTTTCCTTTACAGTACTCTTATATCTAACTAGAGTCCCAATGCATGAAATTTGTGCAAGAGTAGGCCTTCCTTCCCCTGGCTGCTGGCACAGGCTTCTCTCTGGCACCCGGGACCTGGGTTTCCCTCTGGCCCTGGCTTCATCTGGAATGAAGTCTGGTCTAATTAGCATATTATGCTTTTATTATTACAGATGTTTACACCCTCCATTTAAAAAAATTTCTAATTTCCATCATATTCAATCAACCATTTTTACCTGTTCAGTTTCTCTTGTCAAGTTGTTTGTTTGTTTGTTTATTTATTTATTTATTTATTTATTTATTTATTGTTTTGTCTTCTGCTTTTTGACACTACTGGGTCTTATACTTGATATGTCATGAGAAAATTCACATCTTGCAACTCCTCTTTACTTTTTTCTCTTGCATAAAATTATGTTTTTTAAAACTACATAAATTATGTTTTCAAATATGGGGAATAGCCACAAGAAGAATAACTAGCCACAGGCTGCTGTTCACTCTTAAACTTTATTATCTGCCGCTAACTCTGAAAAATGCCCTTTTGCCTTTTCACATTTGCTATGGTAGTCCATTCTGGTTTTCCATGGTGAATTCATTGATTGAGCTTCCATTTATTTGTTCTCAAACATTCAATAATAATTTATTATTTATTAAAAAGTAATCTCTGCTGTCAATTGGATGAATGAGATTTATATACAACAAGCATAGGATAATATAGTCCAAAGCACAGGTATTAATAAAGCACAAAATTAAGCAAAATCAATGCAAGGTTGGTTAACAAGAAAAAGAAATCCAGCATTGTTGAGTTTTAAAGTAAGTGATACAGTAATTTGTATTTTTGTTTTTCAAATCTGATGCCTAGGGCATTGCAGTTGGGAATAGTCTTATAGTTTTAATACCAAAATAATGTAAAGGTATTATTTTGGGAAGGCTAGGGTATATGTGTGTATACATATATAAACACATTATGTATGTAATATGTGTATGTAAATACATATATAATATATATGCAAATTAGTTTTACATAAGTTAAAGTCAAACTGAGAGAATAAAATAGAATTTACTTTAGAAATTATAATAAAAATAACTCAGAATTATGTATTTAAGCCATCCTGACAATAAACTATATTATTCTCCTTACCAAATAACATGGAAATTAAGCCTAACAATATTTTGTGTAGTTTTAAAAAATACATGACAGTAAAAATTCTTTTATAGTAACAAGCATGTTATCAGCTCTTTAGGGTAATAAATATATAATTTTTAAAATTATTAGGTCTAGAATCTATATTATATAATAAAGCAGTGACAATTTTTAAATGATTGGTGTTTGAGTAAAATAATAATTTCTAAGTAATACAAGTCTTTCCCATTAGAAGTGAACCTCTGAATTATTTTTATTAGAATATTGAAGGTTAATCCAACTTTCATTTACTTTGCTTTTAGTTATTTATAAAATCAAAGAATGAAAGAATCTATGGAGACTAACTAGATCCATAGTTTTTAGCATTCACATTTGGAATATTTCATTATAATGTTTTTTACATTCATATTGAACTATTTCAGCTTTAACTGGAAACTAATAGTATATGAGCACATATGATTAAACCATGTGAAATAAGAATACCTCCACTATGAACAGAATGGCTTACGCCTGTTATGTAACCCTGGTATTGTTCTGATAAAAATTATAAGAGTGGGAGTTAAGTTCTAAGGTCGGTGAATAAGGTAAAAATCAAAAGAGAATCTCTATAAAAATTATCCTTAAAAACTTTTAAACTATCTTTAAATGACCAGGACTTGGGTGTCTGGAAGCAATAAAAGCCAAAAACATTATGCATGGTCATACAAGTTGTAATGTATAACTCCCGAAGACTCTGAAAGGTGCCCCTTGGAACTGTTTAGGACAAAGTTCCTCCTAAAGGCCTAGAATTAATTTATTTGTTTTTTTTTCTTTAATTGCTAAATTGACTTCCCTTTTTCTAAACTGGGGTCTAGTTGAAGTTGGAGATGGGGGTAAAGAGAGATGACAGGCTAATCCAGGGGCTTTTGTTCTTTATATATAATTGGAATTTACATAAACTAAATGCATGTATTTTGTGACTACACTTTAGTCCATATGAGTATGGTTACACTTATCAGTTACTTGTGTGCTTTTTACCACTTTTCAAATCTATCATATTTTCTATTTTTTAAAAACATATTTTTATTGATTTCAGGGAGAAAAGGAGAGGGAAAGAGAGACATAGAAATACAGAAACATCAATAATGAGAGAGAATCATTGATCAGCTGCCTCATATACACTCCACAATGGGGAATTGAGCCCTCAAACTGCGCATGTGCCCTGACAGAATCAACCTATGACCTTCTGGTCCATAGGTCAATGTTCAACCTCTAAGCCATGCTGGCCAGGCCATATTTCCTATTTTAGATGCTATGCCACATTCTCTTCTGTACTGTAAACTGCAGTGCTACTTGATTGTGGGCTGTTTCATTCTAAGTATTAGAGTAATTAATGATTTGACCTTAAACAAAGATTAGTCACGTCCAAAGATTAAAAGCTATTGTGGCATTTACCAGTAAATATTTTAATTATTGCTATATTTCTTCATTTCCTAGAGGTGTTTATATTAATAAGTATTGTCAAATAAAAATTCACATATAAATAAAAATAATAAAGGCCTCCATGGAAAACAGAGTTAATCAGGGTTTTGGTTGTGTCATTTCTCAGCATCTTCCTTATTCAAATGTCCAGTGAGAATACATAAAGAGGATTCAGAATAGCATTATATGACCAGTTTCTATGGAACATACTTTAGGGAATACCGCTGAAATAAATATCAAAATGTCTAGGCTACTCTTACTGCTTACTACAAATAAAACCACACTTTTAGAAAACTAATATTCTGTTTTAAAACAATCTGGCTCTCATATCTTTTAATTTCTTGTCAAAGAAGTTTGTTGAACCTTAAGAAAATGAAAGAATGTATTCCAGTGACTTTCCTTTCATACTTCCCCCCCATTCTTGGTGTACAAGCATAGTCAGATGACTTCTCTCTCTCCTGAGATGAAGCTGGATTAATGCCTGAGTTTTCACAATTCCATATAATTGGTGAGTGGAAATGTAATTTGCTAATTTTATGTCCTTAGTATAGAAAGGTCATGGAAGGACATACTGTATACTAAATGACTTAAATGACCTATTTTTCCGTTGAAAAGCATCCATTATTTGCTTCCAGGATGTCTCAATACCATAAACCCCTTTCTTTCTATATATCTTGAGTAACCTAGTTATGCTTTGGCCTTTATACGACTGCATTGGCAATTGATTTAGTAGGGTTAGAGACCCCTCATTATTCATAGCTTCTGTGCAATAACTCTTTTCTAAGCTTTTCTTATAATGAAGTTGAAAAATGCTGCCTGTTTCCTGGTTTTGAGGACTGGGTACCCTCAGCCTCACATGAATTCTCGGGAATATTACCTAATAAACAATAAATGCCCTTTCTTATCAACCATGTACAGTGATAAATTCAGTCCGCTATTTGCTGAGTGCTTAGAAATTTCTGTTCTTTGTGATTAGTGTGAGCTGCCCACCTGAGAAATGTCTTCACAGCAAAAACTGCCGTTTACATTTAAAAAGGCACATATTGTAGAACAGAAGGTCAAGGGTCTATTTCTTTCCTCAGATAATCAAGGAGGGGAAAGCATTAGGAAATCCCAGGTATAAATTATGATCAATTTATATTAGGGAAAAGGCTAGTAGGTAATGATACAGTTCAAGGTACAATAAATATATACTTTCAATACATCTAAATGTGTGAAATAATAGTATAGTACTGACATAGCAAATAAGTTTTTATTGTAATGAGCCCTTTGAGTTGATGATAGTACTAGTCTTTTAATTTAGAAAGTTCTTTGATAGTTTATCAATAGGTATCAAAACTGTCATTAAAAAGCAAGAAGATATACAGTGGTACTTCGAGATATGAGTTTAATTCGTTCCATAACCTTGAGGCGCCTGACCGTGGGACGTCTGGAGGAGAAGGTATTATTCGCCTAAGAGCGAAGGAAGGAAAATTCACCAAGGAAAATGGTGAGGGAAGATTCACCTAGGAAAAGGTGAGGGGAATTCAACGTACCCAAAGCCCACGGATTAACTACAGAGTTGCGATCTGTATGTAAGTAGGGTGGGAACGTCTTTTGCAGCCAGGCTAATGGGGAAGAATTAGGTTATAAATATAAAGTAAACTTTATTATAGACTTTTGGTTTGCATTCTTAAATAATGTGGTTTCTTGTTCAAATTAAAATCTTAGTTTGCATTTGGAATCTGAAATCTGTAATAAGTGAAACTCCACTGCTGAAACCACCTCTGGTGTGGAGAAATTCAAAGGTGGCAGGAAAGGGCAAGGCTCTCTGCTCTCCTGCAATGAGATTACTTAAGGTTTCGTTTAAAAATTATAAGAGAACTTGCAGGGAAGTGCTAATCTTGGCCAAATTAGGTACTAGTTATTACTTTGGAAAGCGAAAAAGAAAGAAAAAATTTAAGATCTGTCTTTATCTTTTAAGCATGAAAAGAAATTAGGCCAGATTTGTTACTGATGTTTTCCCCTGAAGTAAGCAGGATGTAGGGGAAGGGATAGACACTGTGGCAATTCAGTATGAAAGCACACTCTCCCAGAATACTAAAGTCTCCTTTCTCGCCATGAAAAAGTTTTAAAAATTTAGAGATGTGTCTGGAATTTCTGTACTCGTGAGGAGAGAAGCCGGCTTAAAAAGAAATGCGCGCAATTGTCCACCTTTTTGGACATATTAGACAGGGTTTTAAGCTGGAATCTCTCCGCAAAGCTGCAGAAAAAGAAAAACCCAGAACTGGTCTTTATTTTTTTAAGAAAAATGGCGTAAAGGAACCAAAAGGAGAAGATTTTGTGTTATTAATCAAGGTTTTCAGCTAAATGCAAATTAAATTGGGAGAAAATAAAATAAAACTTCTCTAATAATTAGGAATTCAAAATATGTTGTTGATTGGTCTAATAAAAAAGGATTAATTCTGTGATTCCCAACTGACAGTTTAAAAATATAATTGATATCTTAGGATAATTATAACAAATATTATAATCTTTAAATCATATGTGAATATATATATTTGATGGTTTTTTCCATGTTAAAATTTCAAGGCTTTAACAGAGATGATTCTTGTAAAGCTCCATGGGCCCAGAGTAATACAAGAAACTTGTTCTCTCTTTTTAAAGGACATCTTCTTAAATTTAACCCATCTAATATACTTGAAATTTCATGGAAAGCTTTATCAAATGAGAATTAATAAGCATATTTTAAATGTTTTAAAGGTTTGGCCTCTAAGAAGGACATAAGGTAGCACTCTAGGGAGAGGCATAAACACTCAGCCTCTGAGAGATCCAGTCTCTCGGTGTCCTAGATGTCAGAGAGGTAACCATTGGGCCAGACAGTGTAAATCAAAATTTCAAAGAAATGGGCAGCCTCTAAATCAAGATACAGGGTATGGTCAACCACCGGGAAACGGCCAGAGGAGTGCCCCCCAGTCCCATTATTAATGGGGGAAACCTGCCCTGCAAGGCCCACAGTGGATTCCCTCATCCGAGCAACTCTAGGAAGCGCAGGCCTGGATCTTAACAGCACCATAGTGGTCACTTTGACTTTTGATATTGCTCTGCAAGCTATTCCTACAGGAATTTGGGGTCCTGTGTCACCGGGAGCATGGTAAAGAGGACGGTACAGACGCCTAAGAACGTACTTCTTGCAATAGCCAACAGTTACCAGCTGTACGGTAATATTACCTGGGGCACATAGGGAAGTATTTTTGACTTATATTCCTGACCCTTCATGGGTAAGAACCCTTAGGTGTACTGATTCCCCTCTTTCTTATAGTCTCTAAGAAGGGCAAAATTAAGTAACTAAATATTTCTTAAAATTCCAACATTAGAATTTAAAATGACAAAAAGCCCAAAGCCACCTGTATTCTTAAGCTAGAGGCGGGGCAACATTTATGGCTTGTGAATCAGACATAAACATTTACTAAATTTCTTTTGCTTTTTAAATTAAGATACCTACTTTAATAAATTAGCTTTTTAAATAAAAATGAAGGTTTTCAGCTAAATAAAGGGCCAATGTTTTTGTAAGCAATTCGATTAAGTATCCTAATAAAGTAACTAAGACCTTGTCTATACAAAAAGAAATTGATAGCCAATTTGAAATTGACTTGCCATGGCCTAGAACAAAAGAATATCCTTACATAATATTATTCTACAATGTCATTATAATTTTTTTTGACAAATATCCCAAACTTACAATCTAATTCTCTGAATATTTGGTAGCAATTTTAAAAAATAACATAAAAGGAATTAAGGCAGTGAGAAGGCACTTGAGCATTCTATATTGGCTTTTCTTGCTCTTTTTGCCAAGAGGGACCCTCTCACAGCTGTCGCCTGAGCTTTCTGTTCATGCTGAGGTTGAAGCCTCATGTTGGCTGGTACCATGAATCTGTCTCTCACCCAGTGGTGTGAGCTGGGCCCTTCCTGGAGAAGAAAACTGGGTTTCCCAAGATATGTGATTAGTGCTGGGACCCTGCCAGCAGGCGAGGGGATCCCAAGGCAGGTACTGGGTGTGGAGGCCACAAGGGCATCGACTACCAAGGAGACGGAACTGAACCTCACATCAACCTGCTTGGCCCCGGAGGATGGCTGGTTAGCCAGTGACGGGTAAGATTCCTCAGAGGAGGAACAACCTAAGACAGGCACAGTCACAGAGGGGCCATCAGGAGAAAACTTGGGGATCAACAGAGGTGAAGCACAGATCCTCACCCCACCCAACATTGCAGGGGCTTGAACCTTCACCCCTTCTGAGGGAGGTCTCCTGCCCCATGGCTGCTTCACTTCCCACACCCAGCTCCAATCGGGACCTAGGTGACAAGACAGAGACTTGGCCCAGCTCCCTTCGGGACACAGATGACAGACAAAGATTTGGTGCAGCTCAGATTGGGACGCAGTAACAGACAGACTTGGCTGACTGCTGCCCTATATTCTAAATCCAACTTAACACTAGGAATGCTCAGGGCCTACTCAAGAATGCAAATAATCCTTTCCACTAATATTTACAGGATAAAACTAAGATTGTTGTTAGAATATTAAATTTAACAATAAAATAGTAGTTAAATTTTCAAATTAGTTTAATTGGTTAATTGAAATTGGTGAATATTCAAGAAAATTTAATTGTACTGGAAAACAGTTGTTCCTAAAGTATTAACTTAAATTTCTATTGGTAGCTCATTGCATGGTAAAGTTACTTAACATGCAATAAATAAACATAAAGCAGTCATATTTGCATTATAAAAATTTTCCAAAAGCCTCATAATTAAATAAAAAAAGGGGGGGATAGTATAGTAATATTATTTAAGAAAAAGTATCCTGTAAGTAAATTATATGTAAGGAAAAGTATCCTGTAAGCAAATTACATCTAGAAATTTTTTTTTACTTAACAGCAAGACACCCATGAAAAACATACATAGTATTAAAATAAGCCAAAGGAAAATCATTTGGGCAAAAATAAAAAGGATCCAAAGACAAATTTATAGAAAAAATTCCTTTACTAACTTTTGGTCGAGAATGTTTATATATTTTCAGAAAAACAGCTCCAAGACCATGTGAATTCCTACAACAGAGAATGCTCCAGCTATGAAGATGAGAGGAGAAACAGTCCAGAGATGGAAGATGCTGACGACACCTTGCCATCCTAACAGTCAGCAGCTGTGCATCGATGCAGGTTGCCCAGGACCAAACCAGAGAGGGTCAGACCTGCATTGCCACCATTTGTCCACCATCCAGAACTGAAATATCATTGCTAACATGTACACTCAAAAAACTGTTGGACATTGAAACTGGAACTCAAAGGACTGTTGGTCCAGAAAGAAAGATACTATAGACTTATTCATTTACCTCTTAGCATAGCCATTGTTGCTTGTCTTATTTTTTGTTCTTAATATTTATTTCTAGTCTGCAGATGCAAGATTTTTTAGAGGAAAAGAAAACGGGGGAGATGTCGGAAACCAAATATTTGTTCTCACTAAATCGATGTAAACAGGAGGCCAGAAGGCTGGTCAACCTTAACAGCTCTGAAAGGTCAGAGCTAATTACTCACTATTTAGTTGAAACATTATTGGTTGAAGCAACCTCTATGTGTTTGTTTCATGTTAATTTCTGTTTTTGTTATTTCTTGTCTAAAGGCTAGGGGTGTGTCCCAAAGCCTTAATAAAAGGGAGAAAATGGCCAGAGCAAGTGGCAGTCCTTTCCACTAGAGGAAGGCTCCCGCCTGACTCCCCAATATCGCCAAATTAATATTTTCTAGTCTCTCATTTCGTTTGCGCGCGGCCTCCTTCAGAACCCGAACCCTGAACCAGGAACCCTGAACCACACGGTACGTGGAAAGAGGTTCCCACATAAACTGTAATTGAAAAATAGAGTTTAAAAAAGCAAGAAGGTTTTTAACTTCAAAAGTTTTCTGTTTTATATTCATCATGTAAATATAATAGTAATAGAGCTCTTAAAATGATTCAAGATTAGTGCTTGAGAAGCACTATTGCAAGGTAATATCTTGTTTTAATAGGAAATCATTACATTCATTACAAGCTTAAAGGCTTTTCTCCCCTTACTACTCCAACATTACATCTTTTTCCTAGCTTACATTTATATATGGTTATCAGAACTATACAGAGAAGATCCATTCTATTTTATATTCACTTTATTTCAAATATTTATAAATATTTTGCATGTTTCAACAATCTTCATTGCTACTATCCAAATGAATGTATAATAGTTTATATTAATGCTTAATAATTATTAATTCCCTAAAATTAGATTCTTAGATTGCTAACAACATTCTTTTTTTTAAAAAAATCTATTTTATTGATTTTTTTTACAGAGAGGAAGGGAAAGGGATAGATAGTTAGAAACATCGATCAGCTGCCTCCTGCACACTTCCCATTGGGGATGTGCCTGCAACCAAGGTACGTGCCTTTGACCGGAATTGAACCTGGGACCTGGTTAGGGCACATTCTTTTAGTATAGATGATTATACAGTCTTAAAGCATGTATCTTTTTGCTTCAGTTGAGGTACTTCCTTGGGGAAAATCCATAAGAAAGAAAAAAAATTTAAGATGAAGTTGAAAGTCCCTGATAGCAGGAACCATATCTCACATCTTTCTGTTTTTTGTAGGCCTTAGCACAATGCTGAAAGTATTACAGAAATTCATAAAATAAATGATGATTTAGTCGTGAATTTTTTTATAAAAAAGTATGATTCATGGCAGAATGGCTGATTCATATTGAATAATCTATTCCCATTTAATTCTATTAACTAGAAGAGTGCCTATTGATGTAACAGTCTATTAAAAATATGCTTTTTACTTAATATACTTCTTGTATTGTGAAAGTGTTCACTTATCTCTGTCTTTATAGGTTTCAGAGTGGAGGGAAAGATAGTTAAAGGTGGAGTGAGGTAGCACAGAGTTACTGGACCACAAAATCAGCATTTACCTTATTCACTATCAATGCTTTTACATGAGTTTCTCTCTCATGACTCAGGAACTACAATTTACACTATTTAGTTTATCAATAAAGTAATATCCTGATACACATATTACCTATCTAACCTTTGAATGAAGAAAAACCATTGCCCTTTCTACAATTAGGCCTAATAATCAACTTGAACTTAAGTTAAGTTAATGAAAGAATTGTGATATTCTTTTAACATTTTAAAGTGTAATTTTATTCCAAATATTCTAAAATCCATAGAACCATGCCATATATCTTGTGACTATTTTATGCTTCTGAACAGTATCTTTTTGTAATGTGATGCTCCATAGTGTTAAATTGGAAACATGAATTATTTTTTGTCAGCTTTCATTTTAAGAAAGTCTTCAGGATTTTTTATTGATATTATTATTTAATTCTCCTAAAAGCCTGATAATTGGTGCAAAGTATGAAGGAATAAAATTCAAAACAAAATTTAAAACTAGAGGTGTGTTTGAACATTAGAAGGATAGATGCAGAGTAGGAAAATACTGTTTAAAACACACCCATAATTCCGAGTACCCAGTGCATGGCCCCTATAGCTACACTAATAGTTTACCTAACCTCAAGGAAAGCCTATTTGTGTGAATAAATAACAGAGGGATATAAATAGATTTCATATCGCATTCCAACTACAATTCATAGGCAGTGGTTGTCAAAATGTTGCCTTGAGAAGAATACTGAGGTAGCATTTGGGCTCAGTGGGAAAGTGCTGTGATGATTAGTAATGTTTGCCATAACCAGGGAAAAAGCAAAGCATATATTTGCCAACACCGGAAAAATTCAATCTACAAAAATGCCTGAGGATGTAATTCTTGAATTGTGTGGCTGCCATATTTTCCTCATTTTGCTATTTTGTTGTAGTTTCTATTTTTTTTCCAAGTAATGTTCTTCAAGTGGCTAAGCATTACAAGAAGATCTTGGTGGAATAGGAAATATGGATTATGAATTTGCTACTTATTCCCATAAATGAGGGCATATACTCTACATCCTTGTATTTGTAGTGGAACATAAAATAATAGGTTGTGCCCCACTACAAATTCTTTTGGGGATTTTAGTATACCCCATTTATGAAGTCTGGTTAGTTCAGAGAAAAACCTATCTGGAAATGTAAAAATGTACTGTCTTTCCTTTAATCACATTTTTGAAACAGTACTGTATTGGGAAAAATCTTAGCATTTTGTGGGACTGTTTATTGTGTATGGACAGAACAAAGGCTACGAAGTTAGTGCACCTTGTTCAAGTTCCTAATCTACTAATTATTTGCTGTGTACCTTTGGGAAAGTTAGCCTCTTCGAGTCTTCATTTCCTTATCTGAAGGCTGAAGATAATAAGAGTAGAGAATAAATGCCCTAACAGATGAAGGTGCCTAGTACAATGACTGGCACACAGTAGTTATCAACAAGTAACAGTAAAATTATTGCTAATGTATATTAAATTTAGTATCAACATTAGTATTGGTGTTAACATTGGTATTATTATTTTGTGCCAACAGTTCATGTACATTGATTTTCTAATGGGTAGAAATTTTATACTGCCTGATTAATACTTAATGTTCTGTTTTCCTTCCACAAAGCTTTTCTAATTCCTCAATTCAACACTGGGTTTTTGTCCAGCTAGTTACTTCTCTGACATTAAAAAAAATCATTAAAAGTGTTTGTTACAAAAAAAAGTGTTTGTTACAGAGTCAAACAAAACAAGTTCTCCATGAGTTGATACACAGAGATAACAATTTAGCAAGTACTGATTATGTACAGTCCAGGCAACACTGAGCAAGATCTTTCAAAATGAATAGAAAATTATTGAAAGTTATTGCCCACTGAAGAAAGCATTTTAAGTGCTTTATTAACTAGATGAAGAGAAGCAGTACCATTTAGTTTTATAATAATGTTGTAGTGGTTATGAGTTAAAAATACTGGTTTGAATTTTTCTCTACCTTCATGATTCACATATTAATGGAAGCCAAGTGCTTTAAAAGTTAAACTAGATTTATATATACTAAGAAAAGTGGTGGGAATGAACATGATTAAAATGGCTATACTACCCAAAGCAATCTATATATTCAATACATGATTGAATATACCAATGACATATTTCACAGAACTAGAACAAACTCTGCAAAAACTCAGTTGAAATTAAAAAAGACCCCAAATAGCTGCAGCAATCTTGAAAAGAAGAACAAAGTTGGAGGAATCACAATACCAACTTTAAATTATACCATAAAGCCACAGTACTGTTACTGACATAAGAACAGCATATAGACCATTGGAACAGAACAGAGATCCCCAAAATTGACCCAACTCATTAAACTCAATCAATATTTAACCAAAGAGGCAAGAACATACAATGGAGTCAAGACAGTCTCTTCAATAAATGGACAGATACATGCCCTCCCCCCCCCCAAAAAAAAGAAAATAGACTACCAACCTACACCATACACAAAACTCAAAATGAATAAAAGACTTAAATGTAAGGCATGAAACCATAAAAATCTTAGAAGAAACCATTGGTGGCAAAATCTCAGACATCTCTCATAGAAATGTTTATAGATATATCTCTTAGGACAATGGAAACTAAGGAGAAAGTAAACAAATGACTCTACATCAAAATAAAAAGCTTCCGCACAGCAAAAGAAACCATCAACAAAATAACAAGAGAGCCCCTGCATAGGAGAACATATTTGCCAATGATACATCAGATATGGGGTTAACCTCCCAAATTTATAGGGAATTCATACAACTTAACAAAAGGAAAATAAACAATCCAATAAAAAAATTGGCAAAGGACATAAATAGACAGTTCTCTAAAGTGAACGTTCAGAAGGCCAGCAAACATATGAAAAAATGCTTAAAGTCATTAATCATTGGAGAGATGCAAATCAAAAGGACAATGAGGTACAACCTCACACCTTTTAGAATGGCTATCATCAACAAATCAACAAACAACATGTGATGGCAAGGATGCGGAGAATAGGAACCCTCCTTCACTGCTGGTGGGAATGCTGACTGGTGCAACCACTGTGGAAAGCAGTTTGGAGTTTCCTCAAAATGTAAAAATGGAGCTCCCATTTGACCCAGTGATCCAACTTCTAGGAATATATCCCAACCAGAAACACCAATCAGAAAGGATATATGCAACCCTATGTTCATAGCAGCACAATTCACCATAGCTAAGATTTAGAAATAGCCTAAGTGCTCATTAACAGATGAGTGGATTAAAAAAGAGTGGTATAAGCCGAGACCGGTGTGGCTCAGTGGATAGAGTGTCGGCTTGTGGACTGAAGGGTCCCAGGTTCGATTCCGGTTGGAGGCATGTACCTTGCTTGTGGGCACATCTCCACTGTGGGGTGTGCAGGAGGCGGCTGATCGGTGTCTCTCTCTCATCGATGTTTCTGACTTTCTATCTCTCTCCCTTCCTCTCTCTAAAAAATCAATAAAATATATTTTAAAAAAAGTGGTACATCTACAGAATGGAATACTATGCTGCTGTAAACTCTCATCATTTGCAACAGCATGGATGGACCTAGAGAGCATTATGCTAAGTGAAATAAGCCAGTCAGAGAAAGATAAGTATCACATATTCTCAGTCATATGTGGAATAATATAACAAACAACATAAACTGATAAACAGAAATAGACCCAGTGACATAGAAACATCAAACAGACTGTCAAACCTCAGAGAGAAGGCAGGGGAGGGTATATGTAGGGGAGGGGGAAAGATAAATAAATGAACTTATATGTGTGTATGCATAATCCATAGACACAGACAATAGGGTGATGAGGGGCAGAGTGGGGGAGATCAATGGGGGGAAATGGGAGATATTTAATACTTTCAACAATAAAGATTAAAAAAAAGAAAAGAAAATGGTAGTTTCAGTTTCTAAGAGATAAAATATTATAAGATCTTTAGCTATGGTCCAATAGGTAGTGAGAATATTTCTCAGTGCCTTTGCCTGAACAGAATATGTTTTTTGTGGCAAGTGACTATCAAAGACTGGTCCATCTGATCAGTAGCTGCCCATCCCTGGATGTTACCTTTTTAAAAGCTAATGTCAAGGAGCCCACAATCTGTAAAATTCTTTGTCAATGACATTCTGAGGATCTGGAGCAGAGATTATAGGAAAGTGTTATTTTCCTATTACACTGCAGCACTGTGTGAAAGAGCATTGCCAGCTGATATCAACATGCACTCAGTAGGCTGCAGTGTATGGAGGAATCAAGTGGGGTTGAAGAATGAATGTGCAGGACAATGTGAATGGGGTTGGGAAGGTAGGGCTGTGTGAAAGAACACTTATATAGCCATCAATCCACTTTTATGCTACTAAACTACTGGACCCAAGATGTAACTCTGGACTCTGGGACTATGTTTGACTTGGGGTTGAGAGTAGTTACCAAATTGATCATGAAGGTCAGGAAAGAGGGAGCAAGAGGTGTTCCTGCTGCCATTGTCCACTTAGCCTTGGCCTCAAACTGGGCCTTTTCTCCCAGGGGCTGTGCACCATGTGATAGATACAAATAATTCTTTGAAAGGAGATTATAGGGCAGAATTATAAAATACATTAAAGTGAAAATAGTATGAAATTCACACATATAAAAGGATAACTGCCTATATTATAAAGGTGTTTTTGCACAATTATTTTTTACAATCAATTTAAGGTTGTAGTTACAATAACACTATGCCTCCTAGTATATCCATACACCTTCTTGAGTAGGAGAGAAAGCAAGAAGGTTGGGAACTGCACAGAGCTCTGAATGCTCCCATGGGAGAGCAGCATTAGAATAATGAAAGCCTTCTCTGCCCAAGATTATTTCTATTGGTATGTCTTTTGAAATGAAATATAAATTTAAGGTTATAAATTTTTCAATATGTTAGTATAAAATTATTAAGTTGTGGATTTCCCAGCCCTCCCCATCCCCTTTTGTTGCCTTAATTTCTTCCCCTCTTAATACGCTGTTAAGAGAAAGGTTAAAATCTTCTCAGGTGAATTCTTGAGAAAAAGCAATTAGAGTGGAATAAAAACCATGGGGACCTAGAGGATGAGAGAGTTGTGTCAGTGTAAAAGTGTGAGAGAACCTTGGGAGTTTGGGGATAGAAGGGAAGAGGCAAATGCAGGAGAGTTTAGTAAAAGTCCCGGTGAGTTATACACTTAAGACTCCTTTCCCAGTCTGAGAGCTCTATGGGAGGAAAGACTAAAATTCTGCACTCTGTCACATTTCTTTAATCCAATATCAGTCTGGGACACACGACTGGGCTTTGGCACTTGGAGATCGAGGGACAGTGCCACAGTTTTCTAAGCATAAAACAAGTGAGACATTCTTTACCCAACATTCTTACCCTTATCTACCACGTCTCTTCTCCTTAAACAGTCTCAGTACTTTGGGATCAGGGATAGGGTTAGTGGGCAGCAGTGGAGGTGAGGGGATAAACAGGGGGGGCCCATTTAGGCTATTGGGAAAATAATGCTGATAAATTTCAAGTACAATAACTTTAGAATACTGGTTCCTTTTGTTTCTCAAAGATAAGTATGTTAAGGGCAACAGCAGTGGTGCACATGTCTGTGTCAACGACAGCAAATCAGTAACACAAACCTCCATTTGGTCCCCCATAGATTAGACCCGAGGACTGAATCAAACTGCCAACTGTATATAAAGCACCAACTTCTGGCCCTCATGTGGCATGCCTCCGGGAGCCTGCCATTCACTGGCCTGTGCACTCATTACCACACATCCCACTGACCCACAGACCTCTGGCCCTCAGACAAGGAGCCCTCATCTTGATTTCAACTGTTACCATTTTGACTTTTGGCATTTTCTTATATTAGATTTTTCATCAGTATTTTCCAAATACGATGAACATTCATAATCTTGAAAAAGCAAGAAGAAATTGTTTTATCTCTTTCTAAACAAACAAACAAACAAACAAACAAAAAACTCTCTTACCTGCCTGCTTGTATAGCCACTGAACAGCTGGAGAGCTCTGCTGGGGGGCACTGGCTGTGGGGTCCGGCGACCCTATACCATAACGAGAAGCCAATAATAAATGATTTCAGTTTATAGGTGCCAATGTTCTTTCTTTAACACTAGCTCTTTCTCCTCAATGTTATGGCATGACTTCCACAAAACATATAAAGACATTATCTCTAACTAATTCTCTTTCTCTTCAGAGACAGGTTTCTTGAAAAACAAAAACAATACCAGACTTGTACTTTATATTGCTCTTTTTTCTGATCTCATATTTACTCCTCCAATGCATTCTGCCTTACACAACTTTACTGAAAATGCTCTTGCAAAGGCTGCCCATGAACACCTGAGCATCTTGTTGCTCAACTGAACAAACAGCATTAGTGACTGTGGGGGTGGGGAAGAGGAGAGGCACAGCAGCATAGGGGGCTGTGGTGGTGGAAGAGGGGATATGGGGGATAAGTGGGAAAAAATAAATTCAATGGATATACTTCACCTTTTCCTGAAGCTTTGTGGAGCCTTGGATCTCACTCTCCTTGAATCTTTCTCTCTTTTTGGCTTCTATGATACCACTCCTCTCCTGCTTTCCGCATTCCCTAACTGGCTCTTCTTCCGTTGTACTCTCCAAGATTTAAGTTTATTTCTTAAATCTTGGTGTTCCAGAGGATTGCATTTTATTCCTGTTAATTTGTATTTTTCTTTTTTCTTTTTATTCTCTATGGCTTACCTTCACTACACTTAAAGCGTCAGCTATAATCTATATGCTGATGATCTTTAAACTTACATCTCTAGCCTAGATCTTTTCACCAGAGGTTCACTCTACATATATAACTGCTATAGGACCTTTCTGTTTATGCTATTCCAAAATCTTGCCCTTCTTAATGGTAATAGCATCAACAAGCTTGTATAAGAAAAAAACTTGACAAATATCCTTGATTCTTTTTTTTCTCCTCCTTTTGTTATATATTCAATCAATGACCAAGACACATTTGTATTTCTTGCTTAATAATAAACCAATTTTTAAAATATCCTGAGCCCAAGCCTATTCTCATTTCATAAGTCAGGTCCTGATTTTTTCTAGCTTGTATTGATGCAAATATATATATATGTGTGTGTGTTCCAGTCTCCTTGTGTTTTACTCCAGTCTACATCACCCCTCCTGTGATCTTTAAGAAATGCAGATGTAATCTTGCCATTCTCATGCTCAAAAATCTTCAATGGCTGACATAGCTTTTCTGATAAAATCCAGAGGACTTTCCAACTTCCCACCCACCCCTACTTTACAGCTTCCTGGGTTGGACTGCTTTGAGGAAGATGGCTAGAGTGATAGCTTAATCTCTGGCTATTTCATGCTTGGCTTCACTTTACTAAGGATGCCAATTAGTGATTTAGAGGTGAATGCATGTGTGAGCTCAGGCCTGTTTCAAGCAGTCCTTGAAGAGCCTTCAGCCTTATTGTTACTAAAAACCATGCTGACTTGAACTTGTGACCTAAAGTTAAATATCTGTGTATCCTGCTGGCCATCCTGTGAGCCAGGAAAGTGAGTTTGGAAAGGCTTTGGTTACTTTTAAGTCCAATTTGGCCTAAATAAAGAAATATATATTCAACTTAATAATAATATTTTAAATGTAATAATTTCAGACACAGATGTTACTATTTTTTCCTTCTACTTTCTCCCTTGTAATTGACTTTCAGAGAGAGGTGAGTAGATCTTAACTTTTATAAAATGGGATACTAGTGCCTTCATTTTCTTGTCTTTCTCTGACTTTAGGAATGGAAAGTAACAATAGCTGGGTGTGATCATATCAGCAGGAAACATCCTTGCTCCTGGCAGGTTCACAAATTGCCCATCTTGCCTGACATTTCAAATAGAGGAACAGACCATACATAAAATGGACAAGAAAATTAAAGGGGCTGCAGGCATGAACATATTCTACTTATAAAAGTAAAGAAGGATCAGTAAGTAAAGGATATGTAAATACTAGAAGCCCACACATGACAAGTATAAAAAATTTCAGAAAGATTAGATATGGAGAAAAGGGGAACCTATTTTCTTGTGACTAAAAAAACAACACAATTTTCTAAAATGTTAATACATTCATTTGCAGCTGTTAATTAAAATATAGTTCATACACCATTTTCTAAAAGGTAGACAACTAGGTGGTTATCAAGGCAAACTTCCTCCTCTCTGTTAGTCTGTCTATAGCCCGAAAGAAATTGTCAAAGGAGAAAAATCAACTCCATGCATCTTACACAAGGATATCTTCCACCAGGGTGTGAAGGGCACTGGGATTTCGGATCAGTTTGTCAAGGAAGCTGACAATGTCAGTAAATTTTGGTCTGTGATTTCTCTCCTTCTGCCAGCAATGGAGCATCAGCTGGTGCAGAGATGCTGGACAGCCCATGGGAGCTGGAAGTCTATAACCTTCTTCAATGGACAGAATGACCTAAATGCAAGCATACACAGATTATTCTCTTACGTTGGGGGACAGATAATACATATGCTAAGTTATAATTCCTCTTTATATAGGAAGTAAAAGCCAAAATATTGGTAAATATGAAAACTACTTGTGAATTCAAATGATCCAGACAAGGTAAATACAAAAGTTGTGAAGGAAAATTGCAAGAATCTCCATAGCATCCTCTATGAGGAAAATATGTATTTTAAACATGTGGTGTACAGAAGGGAGGTTTGGTTTCATCACAATTTCAAGAAATAGTTTTTGTGTGGTTTAGCTATCTCAAAATCCATTTAGGACATCAGAAAGTCAGCATAAGATTGATGCATTTAGTGCAAACCATATGTAACAAATGTTTTAAGTAAAATGTACTTCTGCTAAAGCACTGAATTCCTGAATAAATTTATTCTTTTATAGTAAGTCCAGGTGTATTCTCTTTTTAGTTATCATTTCTTCTTTATTGACTATTGAATTCCTGTTCATTTACTCCTGGCTTTCTGTCAGTCTGATGCATGATTGTAGGTCCTCTAATAACTCCTAAGATCATTTCATCTTTGAAATGTTATCAATGGCTAGCTTAAGGCCACAGAGTAACAGGGCCATAAGCCTCAGGATTCTCTGGGCCAGTGCTCTCCAATAGCATCCTCTGTGGTGATGAAATGTTCTCTGTCCAAAATGCTAGCAACTGGTCACGTGTGGCCAACCAGTGTTAAGAGATGTGGCTAGTAGGACTTAGGAACTGAATTTTTAGTTTGCACTAATTAAAATTTAAAAAGGCACATGTGGCTAGTGGCTAATCTATGGGGCGGCACAGCTCTAGAGAAAGAACTCTTTATAAGAAGCCAAAGTTAGATGCTTCTCTGCCTGCTCCTCTTTTGGGATTTCTGTCCTTTGGGCAAAGGGTATGACTCTTCCTCTTAGTGAAATCAGGGAATTATTCTGTCTTCTACCTTCTCCCTGATGCTAAAAATTCACTTATCATGCTGATTCTACTACTCTCATATATTGTAAATCTGCTCCATTTTTAAGCTCCTCTCCAAATGACTTACTATTTTGATCACCACAATAACCTTAGTCTCCCAACTCATCTTTTTTTGGTTTGTTTTGTTGTTAATCCTCATCCAAGGATATTTTTCCATTGATTTTTTTCTAAGGGAGAGTGAAAGAGAGAAGTAAAGACAGAGAGAAACAGTAATGTAAGAGAAATACGGTGGTACCTCGAGAAACGAGTTTAATTCCTTCTATAACCTTGCTTGTTCGTATCTCAAAGCAAATTTCCCCATTGAAATCAATTGAAATGCCGTTAATCCATTCCAGCCCCCAAAATGCCACCCCAGTTGTTCTTGTTGCGTGATTTTTAATAAGAAAAATGTATTTATAAATGACAAATGTTGTATAAAAACATAATAAAAGAGAATGTAAAGGAATAAACTGGTTTTATAAAGTGTATTTACCTACTCATTACGCTCTTAATGCTACACTTTATCCCTAAACTGAATGTAACTTAACTAATCTTCACTGAACTTAATTGCTACTGGTCTTTGCATTTTTGGCCGATTTCAAAAGAAACGTGTCCAACGAGGTTTGCCTCTTCTTCCCTTTCAGAATGTTTCTGAAATGGGTGAGGCAAGTTTCATTGAACAGCTCCGATGCACGACCACTAGCAACTTTTTTGGGGTGTTTCTTTTCCACGAAGTGTGACACCCTCGCCTACATTCCTAAGATCTCCTTTATCTCACTTGTAGAGATCTCCTCCACCTCTGACTCCTCCTCAAAACCAATTTCTTGGAAAACCTCCACATGTTGCTGAGACTGTAACTCTTGTAACTCCTCCATGGTGAGTTCCAGAGAGTGCTCCTCAACGAGCTCATTCATGTCTCTCTCATCCACATCCAGGCCCATGGATTTTCCCAGAGACACTATCTCCTCCTCCACTGGCACCTTGAGTTCGAATCCTTCGAAAGTCCTTTCGGCTACGGCCTCAGGCCACAGCTTCTTCCATGCAGAGGTCAAAGTCCTCATTGTAACACCCAGCCAGGCCTGATCAATAATTCTGACGCATATCACGATGTTAAAGTGGTTCTTCCAGAACTCTCGAAGGATGAGGTTTGTGTTCTCCGTCACCTCAAAGCAGTGTCAGAACAGGTGCTTGATGTACAGCTTTTTAAAATTAGAAATCACCTCCTGATCCATGGGCTGCAGGATAGGAGTGGTGTTGGGAGGTAGGTAGACAACCTTTATAAACTTGAACTCTTCAAGGAGTTCATCTTCGAGGTTCGGTGGGTGAGCAGGAGCATTGTCGAGGATGAGGAGGGCTTGCATAGGTAGGTTGTTTTCCTGTAGATATTTCTTAACAGAAGGGCCGAAAATCAGGTTTTCCCACTCCACAAAGAACTGCCTGGTGACCCATGCCTTCGGGTTTGCCCTCCACATAACTTGCAGTTTATCTTTTAAAATCTTATGTGACTTAAAGACTCTGGTGTTTTCCGAATGGTATACGAGCAGAGGCTTGATCTTGCAGTCGCCACTCGCATTGGCACACAGTGCGAGAGTTAGCCTATCCTTCATGGGTTTGTGGCCTGGCATCGCCTTCTCCTCTGTCATTATATAAGTCCTATTCGGCATCTTCTTCCAGAAAAGCCCTGTCTCGTCACAGTTGAAGACTTGCTGGGGGATATATCCTCTGGTTCTATCAGTTCGGAAAAAGTTTTGAGGTAATCCTCAGCTGCCTGCACATCCGAACTTGCTGCCTCACCATGCCTGATGATGGAGTGAATGCCGGACCTTTTCCTGAAGTTATCAAACCAGCCTCTACTGGCTTTAAATGAGTCTTTCGATGCTTTGTCCATGGAAGTGCGCGGGGTCTGCTCCAGCAAATCACCGTAAATCGCTCGCACCTTCTCGCATATGATGCCCTGTGTTAATGTATCTCCTTTAAGCTGCTTCTCCGTCACCCACACCATCAGTAGATTCTCCATCTTTTCATGGAGAGAGCTACGGAGCTTAGAAATTATTGTTAACGCCCTTAGCTGGCATTATAC
>PVJN01018150.1:0-39416 GCA_004026805.1 Lasiurus borealis
GGTGAGCCGTGTCTCCTAGCAACCGGTGACGCTGTGCGCCCCGAGTCCTTCCGCGCCAGCCTTCTGGATGCCTCCGCCCCTCGACTCGCGAGGCTGCGAGGACGGACTGCGAGGCCGGCGGGCGGGCTTTCTGCTCCGCTCCCCAGCCTCGAGGTGCCGTGCACCCGAGCGGTGCGCGCGGGACCCCTCGCCAGCTTGGCTGACGGAGGCTTCCTTTGTCCCTTTTCGCCCGAAGAACGAGTCCGGAGCTCTCGAGTTGCTTCCTCCCTTTCCAGACTCAGGGTCTGTGATTTAGAGGCTCCTTCGCCGCGGTCCCCTTCCACCTGACTGCTCGCCATTCTGTAATGCTTATTTCGACCCACTTACAAAATGTGGGAGAAGCAAGACCGAGGCAGGGGGAACGCACCCCAGAAAGTCAAGTGCAGAATATGTTTCCGATGAGGCCAGATGGAGCCTTGAATGTGGTGCGAGGGGCGGGGGGGGGGGGGGGGGGGGGAGGCCCTGTCCCTCTGTTTCTTTTGCATCCTCTGCCAGCAGAGGCCTGACGCGGCCTTTTCCCACCCCGTGGAGAACATTTATCAATTAAGGACGTGGGGGATCTTTACACTATCCCTGACTATCCCTGAGAGCATAGTGGTGTTATGGGTCAGAGTTCCACTTGTTTTCCCCCAGTTCAGACTTCCCGCTCGCTCAGATCTGAAATGCCTAATGCAGTTCTTGGAGAAGACACACTTTTAGTAGTACCATTTTTTGTTTGGTTGGTTGGTTGATTTTCTTCTTGCAGCGCTAAGGAGAGGAATTTGGGCTCTAAGTTTAAATATATTTCATTGATTTTTTACAGAGAGGAAGGGAGAGGGATAGAAAGTCAGAAACATCAATGAGAGAGAGACATCGATCAGCCGCCTCCTGCACGCCCCACAGTGGAGATGTGCCCGCAAGCAAGGTACATGCCCCCAACCGGAATCGAACCTGGGACCTTTCAGTCCCCAGGCCAACGCTCTATCCACTGAGCCACACCGGTCTGGCGGGCTCTAAGTTTAAATGTGTGTGGAGGCCTCGTGGAGGAGCGGGGAGACCAGGAGGCTCTGAACTCAGAGCCTCGTGCAGGCGGGAGAGAGTGACGGGCAGATCTCAAGGCTGTTTCCTCAGCTGTGCGTGGCCTGGTCACCAGCCGCAGCTCCGTGGGGATTAACTAACGAGGAGAGGTCAGGACTGGTGGGCCATGTAAGGGCTCTGTAGATGGGAACGATAAAATTTTAATGTTGTCCCTGCAAATGTTGGAGAAAGCTGACAAACTACGGCAATTTTTGGTATAGTTCATGCCAACGAGTTGGAATTATTTTCCCCAACGTTCAGTGGGTTTTTTCAGAATCACTGAAATGGATATTTAGCTTTTGTAGGGCCTTGGTGCTCCTCCCAGGTGCCAGGCTCCGTCCCGGTTGTTGTCATGGAAATCCCACTATGCAGGCCCAGGGAGCAGTTACAGCCCCGTTTCCGAGATGGGAAGCAAGCGGAGCAGGTGATCTGTGCAGGGCCAAGCTGGGTTTCAACCTGAACATTCTTTACTTTTTCTATAATAAAAGTTAGGAAGCTAACTTTCAAAAGCTCAATCTAGACTTTAGAAGTCTTATTTAGAACTTTTCTTTCCCATTGGATTTATTGGGGTAACATTGATTAATAAAATTATAGAGGTTTCGATTGTCCAGTTCTATAATACATCATCTATCTATTCACCACCCCAAGGCAGGTCTCCTTATGTCACTATTTATCCCCCCTTTACTCCTTTCTACCTCCACCACGCCTTTTGCTCTGGTAATCACCTTACTGTAGTCTGTGCTTATAAGGGTTTTTTGGGGGTGATTGCTTGCTTGCTTAATCCCATTACCTTTTATACCTAGTCCTCCAATTCCCCCTCCTCTTCAACATCTGTCAGTCTGTTCTCTGAATCTATGAATCTGTTTCTCTTTTGTTTATTTTGTTCATTAGATTTCACAAATAAATGAAATCACATGGTACTTGTAGAAGACTTATTTTTTAGATATACTGTAGACGACTTATTTTTTTTAGTGTTATTTCAGTGAAGAGAAACAAAACATGACTGTAATCTATAGTAAAATGGTTGTGTTTGAAGTTGGTTTTTCTCCTTATGTTAAATACTAATCTCATGTGGATCCTAAAGCAAATTAAATCTGAAACATTACTGGAGGCAAAAAACTGAAGATGTCCTACTTCAGGCACATAGCGAAAGGCAGAGTTCTTCAGAAAAGACAATAATGCTGGGGAAAACAGAAGGCATAAGATGGGTTGACTCCATAAAAGATGCCAGAGCTGAGTGGTTGTTGAGGAGAGGACATTGTGGAATGGCCAAAAGTCATAGGTTTATTCACACTAAGTTTTAGCAGTTATCAGGCTGTGCTAATTGTAGCTGCTGAAATTCTGAAAACAAAACATTTTAAACATCACGCTTGGTACCATAGATTTGGTCAAGTCCCTGGACCTCTCCAGGCCTTAGTTTTGCACTAGTCAAATTAAGGGATTGAAACAGATTATTTTGCCGAGACCGGTTTGGCTCAGTGGATGGAGCGTCAGCCTTCGGACTGAAGGGTCCCAGGTTCAATTCTGGTTGGGGGCATGTACCTTGCTTGCGGGCACATTTCCACTGTGGGGCATGCAGGAGGTGGCTGATCAATGTCTCTCTCTCATCCATGTTTCTGGCTTTCTATCTCTCTCTTCCTCTCTGTAAAAAAATCAATAAAATATATTTAAAAAAAGGAACAGATTATTTTAAGGGCCTTTCTAGCTTCAATACACTATTACTAGAGGCCCGATGCATGAAATTTGTGCAAGGGGCTCGGCCCTGACCGCCGCCACGGCCAGAGGCCTCTGCCTCAGCTCCTGCTGCCCAGCTTCTGGAAGGATGTCCGGAAGGATGTCTGGTCTAATTAGCATATCATGCTTTTATTATTATAGATTATCTGATATTTTAAATTACTAACTGGAAAAAAACAAAGCTTAAAGTAAAGAATATCACTTTCGTTGTAATTATGCTTTCAATTATAGGTTAGCTATAATTTATTATCAATTATTAATAGTACCTATTAGTTACTTTTCAGTTTGGGCAACAGTAAGTTTCTTGTAGATTAAACCTTTCAGTTTTCCATGTATGTTGAGAATATTAGGCAGTAAAATACAATTATTTTAAAAGCATACAGTGTAAAGGGAGATTTTGCAGTGATGTTAACACTTGTGTCTTGATTCTCAGTGCAGTAGAGCAATTAAAAATATGATAAATTAAGAAGGAAAACTAAAACTGGTTCTGTTTCTGTCTGATTATAGATAACAGGTTAGGTTATATTATGGCTGAAAAGATAATTTATCAGCAGAAATACTTTTATTCATACTATAATTCATTTATTAATAATTATTGAGACTCAATAAAAAATTTTTCTTCTCCCTATATGTGCATATTCTGTTTGAAGAAATGTCTAGACTGTTCTTGAAACTATATCATAAAAATGAGGAGGAGGAGGAAGAAGAGGAATAGGAGGAGGAAGAGGAGGAGGAAGAGGAGGGGGGACTGTAATGGCTGCCATTTATTGAGCACTTATGTGCCAAGTGCTTTACATAAATTTTCTCAATGTTGTGAAGTAGGTATTAGCTAGAGTTGCTAAGTATCTATTCAAAGTCCCACAAGGAATATACCTTTAAGTCAGGACAATTCTTTATCCAAACTTTGCTCCTTTAGTTCTTCTAATCCAAACTGTAAGAACCTCAGGGAAAACAAACAAAACATCTTAATTCCACACATAGTTCATAGCCTCAGTAAGATAGTGAAATCCCTATACTGCAGACTGAGTGTGAATTATATTGAGAGATGTGACTGTCGACTTAATTACCCATACACATGACCTTCTGTATAGTATCAGATTCATCTGTCAGTCTCTGAATCAGGCTTTGGTGAGTGGGAATGTCTGCTATGCTCTATTTCATTCCCTGTCTATAAGCAGAGGACACACAAACAGCTAGCTCCTGGGAGTTTAGAGGAAGACTAGCTTCTTACAAACCTACCACCTCTTTTATTTTTATTTAAATACTAGAGGCCCAGTGCATGAAAATCCATGCATTGGAGGTGGGGTGGGGAGGTCCCTCAGCCAGCCTTCCCCCTCTCAGAGTCTGGGAGCCCTCAGGGGCAGGAGGTGACCCGCCAATCAGGGGAAGGTGATGCCCCCATCACACCTCTGCTGCTGCCACTGCCGGCAGTGCAAATCATGGCCAGCCCTGGTTACCTGAGCCTTGGGCAGTCCTGGGAAGCTGGGGAACTGAGAGGACTGGGGGACTCCGGAGGCAGGTCCATATTAGCATATTCCCTCCTTGTTGACTGTGGACACTGCCATCTTTGCAACGACACGAGGATCAATTAGTATATTTCCTCTTTATTAGATAGGATGTTTTTATTGAGTCTTAGAGAGAAAGGGAAAGCTATAAAAACACCAATGATAGAGAAACATCCTCTGCATGACCCCCTACTGGGGCTGAGCCTGCAACCCAAGCATATGCCTTAACCTGTTGAGCTGGGTCAAGGCTCAACTGCTGAACCACACAGGCCTGGCACTACCTCCTCTTTTGAATAGTAGTCCTTCATAGGCTTGATTATATAGACCTTTTTCTATGACCCTCCCCACTGCTATCTCTGAATGCATAGGTTCTCAGCCCCCTGCTGACTGGTGAATATATTGCTTATCCTCATCTTTACTCTTTACTGATAGTCTTTTTTTATTTTATTTCATTATTGATTACAGTATTATATGTGTCCTTATTCCCCCATTTCCCCCTCTATACCCCTGCTCATGCCCTCACCCCACTGTTGTCGGTCTCCATTGATTAAGCATATATGAATGCATACAAGTCCTTTGGTTGATCTCTCCCTCTTACCCCCACCCTGTCCTACCTTCCCTCTGAGGTTTAATGGTCTGATCAATGTTTCTCTGTTTCTCGATCTAATTTTTTTCATCAGCTTATGTTGTTCATTATATTCCATAAATGAGTGAGATCATGTGACAATCATCTTTCTTTGTCTGGCTTATTTACAGATAGTCTTCATAATAACTTGCTTAAAAGACAAATGGCATTGCAGAATCTCTGACAACTGATTAAGGAAGACTCAATCTTGATAGATTCCTGCCAGATACCCCTACCGTTTTAATGTTAACTATCATCAGTTTTTGTCATGGTGGAAGAAGGAAAGGATGATACTAAGAACTATTGCCTTCTGTCAAAAGCGATATACTGTCTATTTGCATTGTTTTTAGAGAGTATTTAATGAAGTCAACATATAGATCATGCATAGCATATTGCCTTTGCACATGCTGTTCCCTCTGCATGGAACGTCTTTCTCTTTCTTCTCTGCCTTCTTTTCCAGAGCCGGTCCAAATAATACATCCAGTGTGAGCCCTTCCCAGACTCCCATGGCACCACTCTTTTCTCACAACACTTTTTTCCTACCTCTGGTATAGCAATTAACAAGTTACAGAACAGTCTGTATAATTATTTGTGTGTCTTGACTCAACTGGAAGCTTCTTGAACACAGTGTGCTTATTCATCTTTGCATCCCCTGCACACAGAACAGTGCCTAGCACAGAGCAGGTGCTCGGTTACTGATTGTTAAATAACTTCCCTGCTACAGTGGGAGATTTTTCTTGCTGGGGTCCAGACCCCATATTCATATCTTGTTTTAATTATTTTCATAAAGTAATAATAAGTATTCTCCTATTTATTGATTTCCTCTATACATCTGGTTATATCACATTCCTAATTTGTGTACATATATATGTGCTCTCTTGTCTTTCTATTTTTTTTTTTTCTGTAGAGAAATATGTTAAAATGTTAACAAGAGCTTTCTCTGGGGATAAAATTATAGGTTATTTTTATTCTATTTTTTCCAAACATTCAGAAATAGTTTATATTTTTTTCTGTTTTCTCCAAATGTCTATATATTCACAACAAATACTTAAAGAAAAATATATTTCTTTATTTCCAAATAAGGAAACCGAGGCCAGGAGCATTACATAGGTAGATCATGGCTTAGATTGGAGCCAGCAAACCTGCACTGGCTCAGCCACCTTTTGCTGTAAGGTAAGGACCACGAAAACCACCATGATTCCTCCAGTTCTCATCTGACATGAAGAAACTGAACTACTAAACCAACGTACTTTCTCTTGTTCTTATGTAAAGATTGTTAGAGTTGGGTCAAAGCTCACTAAGAATTGATCTTTGGGGCCTAACTCACCTTATGTGGTAAATTGAACTTATTTTGGTAACTTAGCATATCGTTGATAATGAAAGATACTGTACAGTATATAGTGATAATGGACAACTTAGGTAATATGTGAGGATAATATATTTGGCAATGAGTGGAACATCTGAATGTGTAATTGGAAGGTGGATGGTATATATTTGATGTTTCAACATTTCCTGTGATTCTATAGTAAAATTATTAAAGGAAACTAGTTTTAAAAAATGTCTGGGAAAAGGCTCCTGTGTTTTTCCAACTCACAGCAAATTAGAAAAAGGAGCTATGCAGCCCAATTTGGTTCAACCAATATCTTTGAATTATTTGCTTTGAATCTTTTGCTAGACCACAAATAGAAATGCTTTAATTATCTTGGAAAGGACATTAACTACTTTTAAAGAAGCTTTGTACAATTAGATTTTAACTATTAGGTAACTAGTTTACTACACTATAAATCACTCAAAGGCAGGCAAGGCATCTTAACTCATAAACATGTTTTGGCTACAATTTGATCTAAATCTGTCTGATTCCAGAGTTGGGTTTCCTTACTATTTTGATCACCAAACTCAATAAATGTGTTAAATAAATGACAGAAGTTTCATATGCAGAAATGTTTATTTATTTCATCATATTTCTTAAAAAAGAAAAGGTCCAGCTGGCATGGCTCAGTGGTTGAGCATCCTCCTATGAACTAGAAAGTCATGGTTTGATTCCTGGTCAAGGCACATGTTCAGGTTGCGGGCTCAAGTCCCAATGTGGGGTGTGCAGGAGGGAGCCAATCAGTGATTCTTTCTCATCATTGATGTTGCCATCTCTCTTTCTCTTAGAAACCAATACAAATACATATTTTAAAAAAGAAAAGAAAAAAGGATTTCTGCCCTGGCTGGTGGATAGAGTATCAGCCCACACACCAAAGAGTCAAGGATTCAATTCCTGGTCAAGGGCAAGTACCTGGGTTGCAGGTTCGATCCTCGGCCCTGATTGGGGTATGTACAGGAAGCAACCAATTGATGTCTCTCTCACATCAATGTTTCTCTCTTTCCCCGTCCCTCCCTCTCTCCTCTCTCTAAAAATCAATGAAAAAAAAAAAAAAAACACAAACCTCAGGTGAGGATTAACAACAAAAGAAAATAAAAAGAAAAGGATTTCTGAGTTTACAAACACCTTCCTGTGAGAAGGAATAACTATAAGTGCCTATGAGATTTATTGTACTATGTTTCAAAGATGTACCATTGCACTAATTTTGTGTCAATAAGAATTACAGATGTCATTTATGTATCAGTTTATAAACCAATTGTAATTGTAAACCCCATTAATTCTTGGTAATATCCTAATTTTGGAGACATTAAAATTTAGAATAGGTAATATATGTAATGTGTGTATACACTCATTTTCTGTATTGCATCATGAATTTTTTCCCCTATAAGTTCTGAGGAAATACATTTGTAGTAGTTAAGTACTACAGACTTTTATGCCAGTCAGCCTGAATTCAAATCTCATTCTGCCTCTTATTTGCTTGTAGCGATGGGAAAATTACTTAAATTCTCTGATTTTAGATGCTTTATCTATAAAATGGGGATAATAATAATAATAATATATTCCCTTGGATCATTCAAAAACACTTCATTAGAACTAACTAGGCATTTTTTGTTTGATTTTTAAAGCCTTTGCAAGATAGATAGGATTCTTTGCTTAAAATATCTATCAGAAAATTTAGAGGAACTGAGCCTGTATTATATTTTTAAAGACTTTTGTCTTTAGGATATCTCCAGTCCTAAAAACAGCCGTCCTATCAAGCTATTGAAGCTAACAACTCATGTAAGAACATGATCTTAATGAGACCTGTTTCCATGCACTCACTACCCACTATAAGCCAGTTAATTTCACATAAAGAAAACCTCCAGTCCATAATTATAGCCTTTACTTCTCATTCCAACCATCTAGACACTTGCTTTTTCTATATCTCATTATTATTTTCTCTGTCTCTTGCTCTTTCCTCCTCTACCTTGTCAGTTAGTCTTTGCACAAATAAATCTGCTAGCTATATTCAAGTAGCAAATGAACAGAATTCATTTTTTCCAAATGAGACCCATGAGTCTGGTGATCTACTTGGAATGCATTAGGCTCTTTATTAATAAAGATGAATTTTTGAAGACAAAAAAATGTCAGATTTGCTCTAAGACTAGGAAATGTCTTCTGAAGTTAAGTTTAGGAACTGTAAGATAAGGGATTTTTGTTTGATTTTGTTGTAGGCAATTCTGATGGCTAAAACAGAATACAGATGTTAAATTAACAAAGGCTAATTTTGGACAGTGGATGTAAGAATGATTATTATCTTCTACACTTAAAACATTTCCCCCTGGGAAGGAAACCCAAAATTCTCCTCTTTGAAACTGTCAGAAATCATTTACCTAAAATATGATTTTATCACCTTAGTACAGTGGTTCTCAACCCTGGCTGCTCATTAAATCATCTGAGAACATTATTTTAATGCCATGCCTGAAACCAAATACAGAGATTAAAATTTAATGGTTTCGAGGTGGGACTTCAGCATGATTATTGTTTAAAAGTGTCCCACATATTTCTAATTTGTAGCCAGGTATGAAGGTCGTGAGCATTATGCTGCTTATCTAAATATCTACCCAATCTCTTAGTAGTTTCCTTGGGAAAGAAACTGATTTCAATACTTCATTTTATTCCTTATGGAACATTTGATTTATATTTGTTGTTTTATTGAAGGTAAAAAAGGAAGATAAGAAGGAAAGAATGGGACCTGTGATCAGAATTTCGTAATTCAATGATGTAATTGTGATTAATCAGAGATGCAATTAGTTTATTTTTTAGTCTCAGTGCCACACATTTACTTTACTATCAGCCTAAAGCTAAATCTCAATGCCTGTCTCTGCTAGAGTAATTAGAAATTTTACATCCATGACCGGAAAAATAACAGAATGTGTTCCAAGACCTTTGTCAGTCTGTTTAATGAATGTCTGATTGTCCGTATGCCAAGGGGATCTGCTGCCCTCTGGAGGGTATAGTGGTATGACAGATGAAAACAGCATTTCCTTATGTATATACTAGAGGCCCAGTGCATGACATTTGTGCACTGGGGGGTGGGAAGCCAGGGAGGGTCCCTCAGCCTAGCCTGCACCTTCTCGCAGTCTGGGACCCCTCAGGCGATGTCCAACTGCCAGCTTAGGCCTGCTCCCCTAAGCCAGCAGTCAGACATCCCCTGAGGGGTCCTTAGCACTGCCTTCGAGGTAGGAGGCTCCTTCCACCTCTGCTGTGCTCACCAGCCATCAGCCCAGCTGCTGGCTGAGCGGCACTCTGACTACCAGGGGGCAGCTCCTGCATTGAGCATCTGCCCCCTGGTGGTCAGTGCATGTCATAGCGACCACTCATTCTACCATTTGATTGATTTGCATATTAGGATTTTTTTATATAGGATTCCAAAGCAGGTGAGAAGCTATGAAACAAAAAGATTTCATGGTCAGGTTTTTTGGAACATGCAACACTATCTCTTTGTAAAGAAGTCACAATGTAAATTAGCAAAATAAAAACTGATCCTGGCCAGCATGGCTCAGTGGTTGAGTGTTGACCTATGAATCAGAAGGTCACAGTTTGATTCCACATGCCTGGGTTGTGGGCTCAATCCCCAGTGTGGGGAGTGCAGGAGGCAACCAATCAATGATTCTTATCATTGATATTTCTATCTCTCCCTCCCTCCCCTTCCTCTCTGAAATCAATAAAAATATATATTTTAAAAAAACCTAAGAAATTTTATAATAAAGAAATTTGTTTCTCAAACAAATGGCACCATTTTCTCCACCACCTAAGTCCTGTTAATATTTGGGAAATTAATATTTTACAAATAATATTTTGTATTAATAATATACAGTAACACTTTGGATTTGGAGAAAATAAAGGAGAAAAGCTTAAAATGGAAAATTTCAGTAAGCTAGAAAGGAACAGTTTATAAAGTAGTTGCATTAAAAGGAAAAGGTCCCACATCTGTGGAGCGACATTTTGACTGGAGATGTGTCATCAGATGTGGCAGGGTGCTGTGCCATGCAATAATACCCATGTTTATCATTCTTCTTAGTTTTTATCCTAATGAAGCATTGAAGTGTTTGTGCTGTTTGGATAACAAATGGAATTGTGACTTGTGCTTTATAACATATGAAGTTGATTTCATTGACTGTCAAATGTACCGGGAAGCGCATTAGACCAAAAATGTATGGATAGCAAGAGGCCAGGCATAAGGGGGTTCCACCAAGAAGTTCAGTGTGTGCAGGTGTGGACCCCTTGCATGCAGCTTGCAGCTGTATTTTCCACAGGGTCAGAAGATAACAAATTTAGTAGGAATACAATATTTCCAGTGAAAAGGCTTTGTGTCATCAGAGAGGGGGAAAATAGCAGCCGAATAGCTGCCTGTTGTGCACCTTGCTGATCCCAGGGCCAGCCTGGAAATACAACTAACCTGGAGAACATTCACCCGGAATTACCAGCTGAGGTCCAGCGAAGGTGGAGACTTAGATCAAGGAAGGACAGAAAACACCTGGAGAACGATACACACTGGGGATAACAACTTTAGTAAAACCAACTAAATAACTAACTAACTAAATAAATAAATAAATAAGAGGCTTTGTGTCATTCTGTTGTGTCATTTATTCTGTGATCCTTGCCAATTAAGTACAGTTGTAAAAGAAAGACATACAGAGCTTTTCAATGAGCTACTTATGTGATAATGCTTCACATGGCCTATGACACAGAGTAGGTGCTCAACAAATAGAAATTCAATGTAAAGATGATTGCTGAGCACAGAGATAACACCAAACTAAAGAGACATGGGATCCACATGGAAAGAAGCTGACAATGGAAGAATTAAAGAGACCAACCATCCCATCCCAGTTTGCCAGGGACTGTCTCACTTTTGACACTTAAGAGTCCTGCACTGGGCAAACTGGGATGGTTGGTCACCCTAACTCAGAGCCCAGAATACCCCAAGAGAAAATTAGTTGTCAGAACACAAGACAGTCTGGGAACAACAGGAAGGATGGCCCTGAGATTGACCAATATTTCCCAGGCAGATGGCAAATGAGTCTCGGAGTGTGAGTTAGGGTAGGCCCACAGGTGGAGGCCACTAGACGCACTTGACTCAACTGAGGGAAACTCAAGGTGCTGTGCAAGTAATGTTGTTACGAGAGAAACTTCACAACCAATTTCTTGAGTGACCGTGGCGATAAGACTAACGTCAACAATGAGGAAGAGATAGTCTCTTCCATGAATAATGCCAGGACCATTATTAGCCATAGAAAAAAGTAAAACATTCCCTATCTCATACAATATACAAAAGTTAGCAACGTAGATGCCAAAATATGGAAATCAAAATTTTAAACCTTTTATGAAGAAAGTAAAGATGAAAAGCTTAATGAAGAATTACTTAAACTAAAGAAAGGGAAAGATTAGCGCAATTGATTGCATTTAAGTGAAAAGACCCCATATACAGTAAAGAATGAAGTTATAAACTGGGGAACAATATTTACAATGCATTGAACCTACAAGGCACTTGTGTCAAGAACATGTTATAAAAAACAATTCAATAAGGAAAATGCCAATAATCCAATAGACATTTGAGAGGAGCAGGCAATTCACAGAAGAAACTTGGGTGGTAAAAAACATTTGTAAAGAAGCTCAGTTTTACTACGAATCAGAGAACTGTGAATTGAATAACAAGATAACATTTGCACCAAGCAGATTGTCAGAAATCAAAAGCCTGACAATACCCATGGTGAGAACGGGAAGCAACGTAAGTGTTCTTACACTGCTGCTGAGCGTGTAAATTGATACAATCACTTTGGAGAGCAAATTCTCAAGATTATAAATGTTTAAAAAGTATATGCCTGAGCACTACTTTCTAGGTCAGTGGTTCTCAACCTGTGGGTCGCGACCCATTTGGGGGTTGAATGATCCTTTGACAGGGGTCGCCTAAGACCATCAGAAAACACAGATATTTACATTATGATTCATTAACAGTAGCAAAATTACAGTTATGAAGTAGCAACAAAAATAATTTTATGAGTGGGGGTTACCACAACATGAGGGACGGTATGAAAGGGCCAAGGCATTAGGAAGGTTGAGAACCACTGTTCTAGGTGTATAGCCTAGAGCAGTGGTCGGCAAACTCATTAGTCAACAGAGCCAAATATCAACAGTACAACGACTGAAATTTCTTTTGAGAGCCACATTTTTTAAACTTAAACTCTATAGGTAGGCACATTGTTAGTAACTTAATTAGGGTACTCCTAAGCTGGCCCTTGCTAAAAAGGTCCTCAATCTGCTGAGGTCGACCCCTTCCAACTCTCACCTCCACACTCGTCTTGTACCTTGTTTTTGTCTATCTCCTTTCATTCATCCTCTCTGTATGTCCAAACCATCTCAACATACCTTTCTCAGTCCTCAACACATCTTTCACTCTACAACGTTCCCTAAAATTAACTTAACAAACTTTAAAGTTTTTAAGTCTTAGTTAAACTACAGGTACGTTGAATAAAACTTGATATCATACTTAATAACGATATTTATTTATAAAATTAAATTCCTTACAATTTACCATACAATATCCATAAAATTAAATCATGACAATGTTTGACAAACACTAATGTGAACAATGGCCTTGCATCTCCTTGGAAAGTTTGTGTAAGTCGGGTTTGTATATTGTTGTGTTTTTTTTTAATATATATATTTTACTGATTTTTTTTTTTTTTTTTTTTTTTTTTTTTTTTTTTTTTTTTTTTTTTTTTTTTTTTTTTTTTTTTTTTTTTTTTTTTTTTTTTTTTTTTTTTTTTACAGAGAGGAAGGGAGAGGAATAGAGAGTTAGAAACATCGATGGGAGAGAAACATTGATCAGCTGCCTTCTGCACACCCCTGACTGGGGATGTGCCCCCAACCAAGGTACATGCCCTTGACTGGAATCAAACCTGGGACCCTTCAGCCTGCAGGCCGACGCTCTATCCACTGAGACAGACCAGTTTCGGCTGTATATTGTTTTTAATTTTAGGCACAATTCCAGGTTCTCATCAATTAGATGACTTCTCAATTTACTCCTGATCAGGTTCCTGCTTGAAAATGATTGTTTGCATAAATATGTAGACCCGAATAAGGAAAGAACAGCAAACGCTAGTTTTCTCAGTTGATTATATGAGTCAGGAATACTATTCCAGGTGTTAAAAATCAACATATCTTCCTTCTCCAGGTCTTTCAAAGGAGACCACTTGTGCTGCGAACTAAGTTCACCTTTGTCTTTCTCCAATATTTCTATATCAGCACAAAGACGTTCAAATTTCGAGCTCCACAATCCTTTGTTTTTTAAATCCAGCAAATTGCATTTCAAAGTTGCCAATGTCAATATTAAAGGGAGAAGAATTTAATTGTTACAGTAGCATTAAGAGGTGTTTTTTTTTAACAAAGGCTAACGTTGCTTTGCTGTTTCTGAATTCCTGAAACCTGTTGAGAAAAGCTTCCCTCATATTTAAAACAGTTGTTTTGAAATAGCAAATGTCAATATCAGAATTATTTTCTTGGCAATGTTTCAACAGGCTTGGAAAGCGAATCAAAGTTTCAAAATCTTGAACAAAAAGAGATAATTTGTTTTCGAATGATATAACTTCTTCAAACATCCAAAAAATTATCTTTCCTTTCCCCTGTAGTTTAGGATTAAGCTGATTTAAATGAGACGTAACATCTACCATGAAATAAAAATTTTGGACCCACTGGTCACTCCTTAGTTCTTGATAGTGAACACCCTTCTCAAGGAGAAATGCTTTAAGTTCTGTGAATAAGGAAGCAAAACGTTTCAAAACGTTTCCTCTTGATAACGTACCTTGCTATGCAGCAGAAGATCTGCGTACTCTCCACTTCAACTAAAAATTCTTTAAATTGGTGATGATTGAGAGCGTTAGCTATAATGGAGTTGATAATGTTAATCACCAATCCCATAACTTTGCACATTTCTTCTGGAAATGTCTGTGCACAAAGCGCTTCTTGGGGAATGATGCAATGGTAAGTAAGTATCTCGTGATTAATTTTTTCTTTCAAAATAGCGACAAACTTGTTTCTTAGGTCATACTTTTCCGCCTGTCAGTTGAAATTGAGACACTTTTATTGAGTGGAATATGATGTTTTTAATGCACTCAATTACAGCATTTGCTATATCCTCTCCACATGTTTGACCTTCGAGTGGCAATAATCCTAAAAGTTCTTCTTTTGGACCTGTCGATGAAATAAATTATACAAAAAGTGAAACTTGCGCTGTGTCATTTATGTCACAAGACTCCTCAACTGCTATTGATAAAGCTGAAAACAATTTAAGATCTTCGACTTGCTGGTCGGTTATATTCTAAAACATTTTGACTGTTCTATCTTTCACGGTTTTGACAGACAATGATAACTCTTTAAATTTTTTTAGAGTATCTGCTTTGTTTTTAAAATTCTGAAATAGCTCTTCAGATGCATTTACAAAACTACTTTTTATGTATTTACTGTCTGTTTATGGTTTTCCTCTCTTAGCAATCTCTTGACTAGCCACAAAACTTGCAATATTAACATTGTTGGAAGATTGCATCCAGTAATTAAATACAGAACTTGACTTTTTTTTTACTCTTCTGAAGTTCCTCAACTGCTTTCTTCCTTGCATCACTGACAGGATATTTAGTGCTAAATGACACGTGTTTAGTTGTAAAGTGTCTCTCCAAATTTGATTTCTTGTTATGCGCCAATTTTTCCTGACAAATAAGATAGGTAGGAAGGCCATTAAAGTTTTGAATAAACGTGAAAGTCTCTGTCCATTCAACTTTAAATTCACGGCTTTCGTCTTCTGTTTTTCTTTGCTGCTTCTTTGTAGCCATGTCAAACAGGGCACCTAAAAAAAGTTTCATTTTATAATAAAAAAAGCCACCAACACAAAATAATTACAATTCTTTAATTGATGACAAAAATACCTGTAGGATTTGCAGCTGGTTGGAAAAATACAGGTAACTTTATGCTTTGAGTAGGTACTTTTGTCACCTGTGCGCGATTTGCGGTCATGACTAGCACTAAGCACTGAGCAATGATACTGCTGACTGCCTGGCTCACTCAACTCGTGCATGAATCACGCATGCATCCCCCACGCTGTGTATCCTGTGGCCCACCTGTACCGCGTCTCCCATACCCGACCAACCGACTCACACTCCCCACTTCTTCTAACACCACTTCTTCAAAATAGACTCGCCCAGGCCGAAAACCGACTTCTGCTCATGGGCCATGAAGTTTCAATCGCACTGTGTGTGCGCGCCCACATGTGGTATTTTGTGGAAGAGCCACACTCAAGGGGCCAAAGAGCTGCATGTGGCTTGCAAGCTGCGGTTTGCCAACCACTGGCCTAGAGAAATTCCCAAACGTGTGCACAGGGGTCATCACTACACCAGGTTTACAAGAGCAAGAGATTGGAGGAAAAACAAAAACAAATGTCCATCAGCTGTAAAATAAATAAATTGTGGATAATTCCAGCCAATAGATTATTGTCACACCACGGTTAAAATAAATGATGAGAGCTAATGACCAATATGAATAAATCTGACAATCATAATATTGAGTTAGAAAAAGCAATTTGCAAATGGATTTATACAATATGGAATCTATATCAAAAGAAAAAAAGCAATGTGTTAAATTTTATAGGTACACATATCTCTCTATATAAAATCCTAATACGCAAATAGACCAAATGGCAGAACAACTGAAAAACCAGTTGCTATGACATGCGCTGACCACCAGGGGACGCTTGCAGAACATGGCAGGTGGCAGTGAGTGGCAAAGTAGGAAACATGGTGGACATCAGCCAGGGAGGGATGGTGGAGCAGGTGAGCGGGGACACCAGACCAAGGTGGAGCACTGGTTACTTTCATTGGGCGAGCCTCTGGTGTTTACTGAAGTCTTTGTTCTGCACACCACAGTCCCCACCCAGCACTCACACCTGCTGCCAGTGCCGGCCCCGCTCCAATCACTCAGCACTGTAAGCCCTGATAGCCCCTCAGGGCTTCTCCACCTCTCCCTGCTCCTGAGGGGCGACTGGGGCAGCAACCACAGCTTGTACCCCTGATGTTGCCAGCTCTGCTCACACCCGCTGCTGGTGCTGTCCCCAATTGCTCAGCACTGTCCCCAGTCACTCTGCCCTGTCAGTGGTGTGAGTGGTGCTGGCAACATCAGCATGTGGGAGTGGAGGTGGCAGGAATGGGGATGCAAGAGAGGCTGGGTGGGGGCCCGGAGGATAGGTAGAGACCGGCCCCAGTGCTCACAATTCCTTTCAAGGTGCACAAATTCGTGCACTGGGCCCCTAGAAGGAAATCAAAATATGAAAACAGTCACAGAAATAATAAATCAGGTGGTTACCTCTGAGGAGAAAAAGATGGAAAAGAAATCAGGAAAGAGTCCACAGGGGAGCAAATGTGCCTATTAGGTTTAATTTTAAACTACCTGAAGCAAATACAGCAAAACATTAAGATTCTCCCAAACTGGGTGAGAGATGCATGAGTGTTACTTTGTTCTCTATACTTCTATATTTTATTTTTTAAAGAAAGAACAAAGTCATTAACATTTAAATTCAGGTTATTTCAAGATTACTTTAAAATATTAAAAATTAACAAAGCAAAACTATGCTTCTAAGAGGAGGTCAAACCAAGTTTAACATTATTTCCAAAGATAGAGAGCTACCCAGTGTCCTGACACACGTTTCACTGCCACTTAACCAACACTAGGTGTCACTTTACTACATCCAGTTGAAATTAGATGAACTTGAGCATGTTTTAGACTTTTTTCCTCCAGATGGTACAGCGAATGAGGAAAGATGATAGAGCTCTCTGCTATATGTCCACCCTGAAAGGTGAAGGGCATGACTGTTTGGGCTCGTTGTTTTACCCACATCTACTGTACATAGAGGGTTGCAAAATATTGTTAGCTGAACAAAGAACACAAGAGATTAAAGAAATGTTTAGTATCACCACCAACATATGTAACATTACATTTGGAACATTTTCTCTTTCGATGACAGCCAGGTATTTGAAGGTTTTGCCAGGGAAAGACTGTGACTCTTATCTCAAAACTCAATTTGTGATTAACAGGGAGGGGGCAACGTTTCAGTTTCTTTAATCTAAAATTGTATTGGCTCACTGGGTCTTTCATAAACAAGGACTTGAATGATAATCGCTACCCTTCCAGGGGATTAGCACCTTTGATAATCATGAAAACCATGGACTTTTCTGGACACTTTTATATACTAATAAACACATAAGAATTGTTTCATGCAGTTTCTGCAAACTTGCAGACCTCCTTAAAGCTCATGCATGGACTCCAGGTTGGAATCCTGCCTGAGACAGGTGCTTCTCCAAGCTTCTTAAACTCTGCTTTCAATCTGGCTATACCCGGGCTGTGCAGCTGAGGCCTGCACATGATTCCAGCCAAGCAATTTAACATGTGAATGAATGGTATGGAAACTACCCCTGAAAATTCAGGTATTAACCACATGTGGGAAATATCTACTATGTATGGCTCACAGACACCAATCAAAATATTCATGTATTTTTTTCTATCAGAATATTTGAGAAAGGAAAAAGTGTAATAATCCCTCCCCCCTTTTTTTGCTAAAATATTTATCTGGAAGTTTGTTCTTCGCCGGGGAGCAAACTAAACCCCAGAAATAGCTCCACAAATTAAAAATATTTTCTTCTGCTATTTGTCTGTCTTCGTTTTATACATCCTAATTGAAAAGACCTTTTTACATTTTATTATTGGTTTCCTTGTATCATAAATATTTAAAAAGTAATCTTTAGCCCAAACTAGGTGATAGTGGTTGACTTTGTGAATACAAGTTAATGAAATTTTAGCACATAGTGTAAAGATACTTAAATAATCAAAATCAAATAAGCTTTCCCAGCTGGCATGGCTCAGTGGTTGAGTGTCCACCTATGAACCAGGATGTCATGGTTCAATATCCGATCAAGGCACATGCCCGGGTTGTGCCCCAGGTATTGAACTGTGACATCCTGGGTATTGAACTGTGACATCCTGGTTCATAGGTGGACGCTCAACCAGTGAACCATGCCATGTGGGCAAGCTTCTTTGATGTTTCTCTCTCTCCCCCTCTCCCTTCCTCTCTAAAATCAATAAACATATATTTTTAAAAATCAAATAAGCTTGAAACCTCTTTATCTTCTTTGTTCCAGAAGACCTCCCTTTTTCAGGGACTCTCAGTTCTTTATAGTCATATTATTAATCTACTGAAATCAGGTGGTAAATGAAAAGCAGAATTCTTATCGTGACAACCCTTTTATTTAAGCTACTTAGGCCCTAGTTACAATAGGTGGGTCAATTTTTTAAAATTGTGTAGAGTTTTGCTCTATAAAGAGTATGTTAATGCCATGAGAATGGTACCAAATGGTGCCAGAGTTTATTTTTCTCCTACCGTGCAACTGTATTGTACATAATAGGTCAGGGTAAAGAGTATTTGTGAGTCCTGATCTGCTGCAGTGACCATGTATAGACCTAGCTGGTCATAGAGCCCATTGTGAAATTACTTGTGAAAAATGGAACTTGCTATAAAAGGACAGAATCCATCTAATTATTTGACCACCAAAAACTTCCACAATCCTTTCTAATAAATACAGAAGAACATATGGACTTTATCAGAGATTTTAAAGGACTACATGTAGCTGTTTTATTGGAGCAATTAAAGAAGAACTCAGAGTTCTGTTTCCTTAAAGCAAAGAGTACTGATCCTTCTTTGTAAATGACAATGTCCCTAGGATATTTTCTTAAACAAAATGATCAGTCTAAACATTTTAAAGTGTATAGAAAAAATTTTATATTTCACAACAAAATATGTAACCATTTATCCAACAAACTCTTTAAATTTTCAGTTATTGATTTAACTATTTCTTTGGCCTTGTGAGAATTCAGAAACATCTGACTTCTCTTCATAAAGAACTATTTTGTTCATTGTCTAATTGATGACCAGGTTTTTCCTTAGAGAAAAGTCATCCTATAATGAGTCATGGCAGGCTTAATCAATAGACACCTATTCCCAGATCTATAGCCAAGATCTTACAATAACATTTGATCATCATGCCAACTTATGATTCTTTAATAAAATATTTTGGTTTTATATGCTAATACCACAGCTGAATTTAAGTGTTCATTTTACTTTTAACTCTTGACACTTTAAAAATTATTAGTCTTTTTTTTTTAAGTGTAGAATTTCTCATTTTGGGGAGAAGTTTAGTGAGGACTGTTGGGAGTTAGCATTAGTCCCAAGGATTCCTGAAAGCTGGCTCCACTTCCTTGTGCTTCTCCTGAAAAAATAGATTTTATAGCTCAAATTATTATTATCTTCTTTTTATTAAGTTGCAAACATATTTCAAGGTCTTACAGTCTTTTCTCCTTCCTTGTAACAAAATAAAAGTAATTGGTTCAGATAGAAATCCAATATCGTATTCTTTGACAAAACAGAAAATATGTTAAACTCCTTCTGATTAAATCCCACTTATACTCCTCAACCCACAAAGAATATTAACTGTCTACTGTTTTCTTTAAAATATATTTTTATTGATTTTAGAGAGGAATGGAGAAGGAGAGAGAAATAGAGAAACATCAATGATGAGAGAACATTATTGTTTGGCTACCTCCTGCAAGGCCACTTACTGGAGATTGAGCCCCCAACTTGGGCATGTGCCAGAAACCGAGTGGTGACCTCCTGGTTCATAGGGTGATAGTCAGTCACTGAGCCACACCCGTCTGTTTAATAATGCATGGAATCCCCAGTGCCTGAAACCATGCCTGGCACACAGAGGGAACTCAGTCAATGTTGACTGAATGAATGAGTGAGCAAATCCAATATTTAGCATTATCTGAATCTGGCTTTGGGATTGGAAGCCTATCTCATTCCTTACAGTCTCCATTCCTCAAGTAGCATTGTGATTTTTAAAGATTGCCAAGAAGAATTCTTAGTTATTAACATTCTCCAAATTCACAAAAAAAAAAAAAATTCTACCTCTGAAGTGATACCATGGCCTTTAGTACTTAGTGTAGTTTAATATTTTATAGTATCCTGAGTCACTAGGTTATTTAAAGACTTTTACAAGTGAATAGATCACCTACATAATTTTTACCTACAGTATCACTAAATTTGTTGAATTAGATTCACTTTATATATTTTAAGATAATTTTTTAAACTCATAGACACCACTGGTTTTAATATTAAACAAGTATTAGATAACTATACCTTGTGACTGTTTTAACTCACTATCCTCAAATCCTTTGAGTTCTACAGTGTTCTCTGCTTGAAACCTGCATTTTTATGAGGCAAATTTACCCCACAAATAATGCTGAAATGTAAGAAAAATGTTAGAAGGTTTTTTGACCTCATGTCTAATCATTTGAGCTGGCCAACGGTGGAGAGGCCATCTATCCTGGGAAAGGGTGAACACCAGGTCAGAGCGTGCACCTGGCGGCCATTGTGTGAGTCTCTTGGACCAGCTACTCCTTGGCTCTGTGACCTGAGGCAAAGTACCTGTCCTCCCTTACCTCTTTCCGTCATCTGTAAAGGGTTGGTGATGAGCCTACCTCTGGTTGTTGTGAGACCCCGAGTTAATATCTGTGAAGTCTTTTGAATGGTATCTGGAGCATAATGTGTGTTTTGCTAAACAAACAAGAAACATAACAGTAGACGTTAAATGCTACCCTCCACAGATGTTATAAAAGAGATTTTTATATGTTCAGGAAGATGACTGCTAAGCTCCCTTCCAGTGTTAAATTCTAGTCTTCTACTTACCTCTGTGTGTCCTGCTCCCATAAGACATGTCTACCTGCTGTATCCAACACTCCTTATTCACTGAAAATCTTACTCCAGGCTTTGGGCAGTGTCTTCCCTGGCCCTCTTTAGTGTCCAAATCTTATCATCTTTAGCTTTTTCCTCCCACACCTCCTCCTCTCTCACCTCTTCCTCATCATCCTTCTTTTACTTGGCATCTCAGTCTCTAGTGTGTTATACTGCTTTATATTATTCTTTCGTTGTTTTATGTACAATTATTGTATTCCCAATAAGATTGTAAGCCTCTTGAGAACAGCCTTATGCTTATGTTTTCCAGAACATAAGTTAATACTTATTGAATGAATAAATGCAAGCGGGGGGAGAGTAAATTTGGGATGAACTCTCTAGTTATAATTAAATGCAAATAAAATGGATTATATATTCAGTGTTTAGGCCATTGATGAGCAGTCCTTATTCCTAAAGAAGTTTTGGTTCATAACCCACTCCTTCCACCCTCACTTTTTTTTTGGTCTGATCCACTGTTGGTGAAATATTTGTAGATTAGCTGGTTCCCCTTCATTCCTTCTCTTCTGAAATGTGTGGTAAAGTAAAAATGCCTAGAGCAATAATTTGTGGATTAAAAAAAACAAAAACAGCTGCACATGAAAAATAACTGATGTGGTTTTAAAATTACTTTGAGATAGAAATTAAAATGCCTTTTCAACCTATGTTCTAAAAAGAGAGCTAAAGCTAATTCCTTGTAAATCATGAAATGGAAGCAGAGGAGGAACAAAATTTTGGAGAGTCAATTGATTTTAAATACGTAGAGTTTTTAAAAGTTGTATATATTATTAAAAGTATTCAGTTTGCTGAGAGGACTTAGCTATAATTAAATAAAGACGTATCTATACCCTTAGTAATGTGAGTATAATGGTTTCAATAATTATAAATAAGAAAGCTGATCCCTTTGATTTCTTTATAAGTTAATTTTTAATGACTTCGTAGTTTAGTTCTTTTTTTCTATATGCTTCTGACATTTTCTAAGGAGTGACTCAAATGGCAAACATTGTTTATTCATATTATTTTCTGAGAAGAGATTATCACAGTTATGCTACCCTAATGCCACTTATACTTAACTGATGTGCAGGTATGTAAATGATATCAGATATTAGGACAAGATTCAAAAATTGACAAAATTATATGATATCAACATGACACAGACAATATTTTATTGAATTTTAAAATCCAGATCTACATAGACCCATTGTTTCTAAACTTATATATTATTCACTTGTTCTTTTATCTAAAAAAATCTTAGCTCTAGAAGATATGTTTGTGAGAGAATTTGAATCCCCTGGTTTTCTTTATATAGAGAATGTCTGAATAATGTTAAAAACCCAATATTTTCCTTTAGAAAAAAATTAACCAGGAAGTTTTTTTTTTTTTTAAAAAAAGGCTTAGTCATTATTCTTTAAATTGCAGTGTCTCTTAGCTATTCATGCAGGAAGTGGAAAAATTAAGCAGCATTTAAATGTCTGCTTGATATGAGCTTGTTGCTAATTTCAATACTTCATAAATAGAAGTTAAGCATAAGGATAAAAAGTATGTACATGTGTTTTATTTAATCTTTGAGCCCTATGACATTTAGCATGTCTGTATAAAAAGATAAAATATTCTAAGTATTTATTAAATGTACTATTTTCTAACAGTTTGCTTTGTCAAAGAATTTGCTATAAAATTATATAAACACTAGTGTCCTGGTTCATGGATTCATGCACATTGAAAGAAAATTAATTAGAAGAAATATTTTAATATCACTATTCACCCTTTCTCTATAATAGAAGTGTCAACCAAATTCATGATTGACAATGACATATCAAAATACACGCATGCCATTGGCACCAGTGAGAGCTTTTTATGTAGCACACATGTGCGAGTCAACTTAGCCTTTTATATGTATAGAATAAATTTGCTTAATTAGACCTGCTTTCTGATTTAGCTACACTTTTTTCAGCCCAGTGAAGCACCCCAACTTCTCTTTCAGGTAATTGTCAGCAACACAGGAGTAAATACCAACATGAAGCAGATTATTATTGTAGATCATGCAGGGAGATCAAAGGGTAAAATATTTAACTGTAGCAATGTTTGACTATATTCTGTGCAGTGAAAAATCCTGAAGTAATTTTCAAGTTCCACCATTTCTTACTTTTCAGTTGGGTCAAGTTTCTAAACTTTCTAAATCTCCATATTCCGGCTAATGAAAAGAAAATAGGGTTCTACCAAGTCTCCTATCTACCTACTCCAGGACTTCTGTGAGGACAAAATAAGATGAAGCATGTGAAAATGCAGAGTATTGGTTTGTCAGTGCCAGGTCCATGGCGTCATTCCTCTTTAAGTGGCCAGTGTGCATCATAGCTACCAGTGGACACATAGCTTTTTATATATATAGGTTGTAATTTAAATTTATGCATAGGTTTTGGAAAAAATAACAGGCTGAGATGAAAAATGGCAACTAAGTATCTGAGGATTAAAATAGAATTAAACCAATAATTTGAATGTTCTAAAAGTAAGCAGATAGTTTAAAGGCCTAAATTTAAACCACATATTATATATATTTTAGGTATTTAGAGTGGTAAATTTAAATGTTTCCTTATGAATGCTTTACTAATAATTATTTTTAAAAAATCAGTGCAAAATATATCTTTTTAACTATATGGGAAAAGTATAAAAGAAACAATGCACATAGATGCATACAGTGTATGAGACATTATTTCTTGAGCTTTATATGTAATGACTAATTTAATCCTCATAACAAATCTATGAAACAGCTACTATTACTATCTCAATTTACAGATGAGGAAACTGAGGCAGGCAAAGGTAGATAATTTGTCTGAAGTCACTGTAAGTGAGTAAAATATCTAGGATTCTAAACCAGAGTTAGAATGCCAGAATCTGAACTTTAACCATTTCACCATCTGCCTTTGCAGTATGATCAACAATCTCCTAATTCATTTTTGTTAAAATGTGAATGTCTGGTTATATGTTATATTTAATTAAACAGGAAATATCCAAACAACTTGTACAGAGTTTTCAAAAATACGAGTACATGTCATTGAGGGAGAAAAATCAAATCACATTCTTGGGCTACAGAAACTGAAGATACCTCATGATACTGAAATTTTCTTTAAGTTGCATCTGATAGAAAAAAAGAATACTTTCGTTTTACTAAGTGCTCATATGCTAAGCATTATTCTAAGTGCTTTCACTTAATTCTATTAAAACTTAAGATGCATGTTATTATTACTGTCATTTTATGAATGAGGTTAATTGTGAGGTAATGCTCACTGTTTTCTCTCACTTCTGTTCTTTATCCTTGGAGATTTATGGATCTCTGATGTTTTCTTGTTTTATATGGATGGGTAACTTAGAAACTTTTAGGTGCCCTTTTATGGTAAGGAAGATTAGGTCTTTGGTAGAGTTGAAAGATAATTGCTAATTAATGACAGAATGGGGTAGGACAGGAGGGCGGACTTTAAGACATTTTGCTTTCTACCTGCCATGTAACTACTGCAGAATCTAGTTTAGTAGAATTGCTAATGGCCAGGAGCTCTGCAGTCCGATCTTTCAAATCCTGGCTCTGGCTCCTAAGTGATGTTGGGCAAGATACTGAACCTCCAAAGACAGTGTTCTTGAATGGATTATAGGGGAACATCCCTGCCCTACAGCGTAGGGGTGGAAGGGGGTGAGGGCAAAGGGAGGAGAGAGCTATGTAAAAGGGAATCAGAGAGGAAGGATGTTTTAATAAAGTATTTAAATATGTTTCCTCCTTTTCTCATTCAACATTTTCCATTACATATTTGATATTTTCTATTTGTTTAAAGATGAAATCTGATTTCTGTCAGCTTCCTCTTAGTCATATGAGAACTTTTTAGAAAAAAATGTGCTTGGAGGAGAGCTGGCCTACCAGGCCCACCCAAACTGTTACAGTGAGATCGCTTTGCAGCGCTCATTCTCAGCCTATTTGCCAAATTTCATGATGTGTCACCAATGCTGCCTGCGGACCACACCCACAAAAACAACTCAGAAACAGATTTTCCTTAACCACATGTGACATTGGTGTATTGGGGTATTTTTTAAGTAGGTCACATAGCTATGTAACGGATCATTCTTCCTCCACCGTTCCCCCAGAAAAATTTCACAGGTTTATTTATAATTGTTAGAAAGTTGAACTGCTGAAACTTGTTCACTGAAACATTTTGACTTGCATGATGCTTTACGTCCCTGCATGATATTAAAAATTCACACATGAATGAAAAGGAAAACTCGGCCAACACCTGATTTCTGGCCCCCGTTTTCCACTTGCAATCACATACGTAGTATCTTTTGACCCCATTGAGGGAGGGAATCCAATGTTTAGAACTACTGTAATGAACTACTTTTAAAAGAATAAAATGTTTCCCATCATAAGTATGGTCTCTTCACATGTGGCATACTATCTGGATGTCTTGTGGTATAATTATACACTTTTCGCATGGATAGTACACATGTTTGTGTCTTCAAAATGGCCAACCAGGCAGGCCTCGCTGGCCTTCTGAAAAGCACCAGTAGTGGCCCTCTGGAAGCACAGATCTGACATAAAGTCCTGAGCAATTATTTCTCACACCAGACGCTGGAAGGGAAGTTTGTGAATCAGAAGTTCGGTGGACTTCTGATAATTCCAATTTCACAAAGTGCCATGGTACCAGGTCTCTAACAATGAGGTTTCCTCACCCCTCCAATAGAGGGCGCACTCTTCTGAGCAGCTTTCATAGTCAGTTGCTTCCTTGGTGGTCTATTTGCAAGCAGTGAGCTTTGTATGTGACATGGTATAAGGACACCTCATTTACCTTTCTTCTCCTTCAACTGGAGCTCAGCGAGCTAGAGGAAGTATGATGGTGGCTGCAAATACCTCCTCCATTTTCAATAAATAGTTTTTGATAATTTATTCTGTGCTGGGCACTGGTGACATATAGATAAACTCACCACAGTTGCAGTCCCTGGCCACCTCATAGTAGCAGCAAAGCTAATCTGCGTTATACATTGTCTGACTCTAGATGTGCTGCTACAAGGATGGATTGCTATAGTCTTTGCCTTATCTCTATATATAAAAGCCTGAGCAACCAAACAACTGGTCGACCAATCGCTCTGATGCGCATTGACCACCAGGAGACAGGCCCTCAATGTACAGGATCGGACTGCCTCCTGTCTGGATCGAGCCTGCAGGGATTGGGCTGAAACACACTATCTGACATCCCCTGGATTGGGAGAGGGAAGGTGCAGGTCAGGCATCATAGCTACCAGTGCACTGTGCACCTGGCCTCTATTTTAGTTTATAAAGACCTGCCTTTCTAAAACAAACAAATAACAACTGTGTGGTTTCAATCAGATAAAATTAATTTTGACCTTGCTTGGGCATGAAATCAGAGTCCAAAAAGTTACATCATTAACTGACCTTTCTTAATGAGAAAGTAGCAGCTATGCTTTGTAATCCTCTCTCTCTCTCTCTAAATAATTTTCTTATGGCAGAAATTAAGCCATAGTGCAGTTTAAATTTGGAACTAAGCCAAATAACTACAATTCATTGTTATCACTGAAGCATGACCATTATCTCATCACAAATAATATTACTACAAATGAGATCTGTAACTAGTTTTATGCTGATTCTTTCCTCTAGGAATTTCTTCCAACTCTACCCATTCTTTTTAACCTCATCCTAATGTGTTTACTAGTATATAAACATAAGTGACAATGTTCTTACTTACATAATACCAAAGTAAAGAACACTGAATCTATACTGATTTGGGGTCAGTATTAAGCAATATTGTAGTAACACTAGAGGCCCAGTGCACGGATTTGTTCACAGGAAGGGTCTGTCAGCCTGGTCTGTGGGTATCAGGCCAAAATTAGCTCTCTATCTCCCGAGTGGTCCCAGATTTCGAGAGGACCATTTTCGGGTGACATACCCAAGGATTGGGCTCCCCCCTCTCTGGTTCTGGGTGCAGTACCTGAGAACCACAGAGGCCAAGTCACTGCAGCTTAGTAGCTCCTGCATTGAGTGTCTGTCCCTTGGTGATCATTGTGCATTGTAGGTATAGGTCAGATGATTGAATGGACAGAAAGTTGTGCTGGCTTTTATATACTGTATATACTAGAGGGCTGGTGCACAAAATTTGTGCATTGGGGGGGGTCCCCCCTCAACCTAGAGTGCACCCTCTCCAATCTGGAAACCTTCAGGGGATGTCTGACTACAGTAAGAGATCCCTTTCACAATCCTGGACCACTGGTTTCTAATTGCTCACCTGTCTGCCTTCCTGATTGTCCCTAACTGCCCCCCTTCACCAGTCTAATTGCTTCTCACTGCCTCTGTGTGTTGGCCTGATCACCCTTAACTGCCCTCCCTGCCAGCCTGGTTGCCCCTAACTGCCACCTGCTGCCAGCCAGGTTGCTCCCAAATGCCCCCCCCCCACCAGCCCGGTTGCCCCTTATGGCCCCCTATTCCTGCCTGGCCTCCTCTTGCAGCCTGCTCTTCAGTCGTTTGGTCATCCCTCACTAACCCCTCTGCCAGCCTGGTTGTAGGCAGCCATCTGTGAAGGCGTGATGGTTAATTTGCATATTACTTCTTTATTATGTAGGACTGGAGACCTTGTGCATGGATTCATGCACTGGTGAGGTCCCTTGGCCTGGCCTACAGGGACTGAGCTGAAACTTGTGCTCTGACACCCCCTGAGTGGTCCTGGATTGTGAAAAGGCACAGGCCAGGCTGAGGGAGCCCACTTGTGTATGATCAGGGTTGGGGAGGGACCATGAGAGGGCTCCAGTGCATGTCCAGCCCATCTCACTCAGTCCCAATTGGGGGCAATTGGGGCCGGCTGGCCTGGGAGGGACTGCAGGAGGGCTCCAGGGCAAGTCTAGCCCTTCTCACCCAGTCCTGATAGGTCGTACCCCAGCGGTAAGCTTATCTACCGGTCAGAGCATCTGCACCCTGGTAGTCAGTGTGCATCTTAGTGACTGGTTGAATGGTCAAACGGTTGGACACTTAGCATATTAGGCTTTAATTATATAGGACTAGAGGCCCAGTGCATGGATTCGTGCAACCAGTGGGGGTCCCTCAGCCTGGCTTGTGTCCTCTTGCAATCCGAACCTCTCAGGGGATGTCAGACTGCTGGTTTTGGCCCAATTCCTGCAGGCCAGGCCAAGAGACCCACTGATGCATGGATTCATGCACCGGGCCTTAGTTATGCATATAGGATCTTTGGTTAATCTCTTCTTGCTTCTCCTTCTTCCTCTGAGATTAATCAGTCTGTTTCATGTTTCCATTCCTATGCATTGAACATCTGTCCCCTGGTGGTCAGTGTGCATCATAGCTACTGGTCAAATAGTCAAACAGTTGGTCATTTAGGCTTTTATACACACACACACACACACACACACACACACACACACACATACACACACAGTCCTTGGGTTACGTTGGAGTCGATGTACATCGTTTCATGGTTATGTTGCCATTTCCCATTTATTTATAAAAAAAAGTTCCGTCATTTTGATGTATGTATATATTGCTTTATGTTTTTTTATTAATTATTTACCCAAGTAAAGGTCAGAAATTGTTATCTTTCTTTTAATTTTTTTTTTTTACTGTTTCACTTCATTACTGCTGTGTATGTGCTCCATGTAAGTGACATAGGTGCTTATGTAGGTGGGTTCCGACTTACAGCGAAAATTGCGTTACAATGCAGTGTAGGAACAGATCTCTGATGCAACCTGAGGACCTACTATAGATAGATTTCTCCACATAATATTTTCTGCTTGAAGCCAAAGAGTCTTTTGGAAACACTCTTAGGGCTATTTTTGGAGTCAGATACTTGGAGATTATCACTACTTGCTTGAGAGAGACCTCAGAGTCCTAATTAGACAGAAAAGTGAAATACACAGGGAAGCAAATTATGTACCACACAATTCTAATACCAGGTACGGTAATCACAAAAACAGTGAGTGATGTTGTGCACAAAAAAGCAACCTGTGTGTTCGGGAGTACTGGAAACATTGTAGGAAGAAATAAAGAACACTTTGTTGAAGTGTTAGGTAGTCCCATAGTGATCTCATAAATTACTTTTCAAAATTAATTTAATTTTTAACTTTTTAACCATGAGTATTAAGAAATAATCTGAATGAAAAGAGAAACACAATTTCTCAGTAGGGAATTGATTTCATAATCAATAGTCAATTTCATAAAAATACACCTTTGGAAATGAAAAAAATGAACTTAAAACACAGACTTAGTGTATAAAGAGCAATTCAATCAGTGGAAAAGGTAAAACAATGGGAAATGACTAAAGATAGAATGAATCTAGCAGTAGTTCAGATTGCTCAAGTAATATGAAACACTAAGTGCTGGGTAAAAAAAAAATATATTTTTAAACACTTTTTTTACATCACAAAATAAATCACCAGTCTTCCAATATTGTGACTATTCAAATGGTACTAAATGCTCTAGCTGGTGTAATTGGCAGAGAAAAACAAATAAAAGTTATAAGAATTAGAAAAGAAGAAACAAACTGTATGTATATGAATATCATGTGATTATTTATGCGGAAAAAAATCAAGACTACAAATTATTAAAATAAGAATTTAGTAAGATAGTTAGACATTAACATCACTGTACAAAAAAATCAATTGTATTCAAGTACATAACAAAGTCTTAGAAATATTTGTTAAAAGATACCATCTATAAAAACAACTAAAAACAGTGTCTAGGAATAAGTCTAATAAAATATTGGCAAGGTTTTTATGAAGAAAATAAAACTATTAAGATATTTTTAAAAGTACCCAAATAAATGAAGAGTTATACCATGTTCATAAAAATGTAAACTCAATTCCCTAATGATGTAAATACTCCTAAAATCAATGATAAATGTAATACAGCTCCAACTCAACCCAGCATAGTAGATGTGGAATAGAATGGAATTTCTGGTATTTGAAGTGAATTTGGAATTCTTTAGAAAGTCTAGTATAATGAATGATAACTGTGATAGAAAAAATAATCCCTGTAAATTCTGTAATAAAAGGATGAATACTCAGATATATACTGCAATTAGAAGAGCTTTCTTTTCTTAATTACCAAGAACTGGAATATTTATGTCAATATTAGGAAATTAAGAATGTGATTTCTTGGCAAAAGAATTGCTGTCTCAGTTGCAAGATGACATTTTTCATCTATGACTCAGGAGGGAGGGAGGTCTGGAATACCTGCCCAGCGGCTGAGATAGACTCTAGGTTTCCGGATCTAGAGGGGAGAATGTTTGAGCAAGTGCACCCTGCCACACATGAGAGCATCCAAAGCATCCAGAGGTATCGGAATGACTATACCTCACCCAAAGGCCCCTTGTTAAACTGTAACAGACATGCCACCTGTTCCTTCAGAGGCCAATAAGTGATCTTTGAACAGGGCCGGAGTTAAAAAGTAAACCTATGCTTCACGTTTTTGCATTGTTATAGCTAAAATACAACAGCTGACTTGATGTAAGTATGCAGTCAATGTTTGCTTGTAAGATTAACTCAGTATTTGCATTTTAAAGGAAGAACACAAAAAATAAATAAAGCAAGAACAAAATTGTTACGGACAAGATTTTCCAAGTAGTCTGATTGCTTTGAAGCAGCTCTTGAAACTACAACTCTATTAATCAGCTAAACTTGCTGTAGTACAGTTACCTTTCCAACTCTCTAACTGTGCATTTGCGGTGTTTTACAATGGGAAAAGGGTCAGTTCAAAACACAAGAATATAGATACTATATTTTTAAGAGTTATATTATCGCCTGGCCAGCCTGGCTCAGTGGTTGAGTATCAATCTATGAACCAGGAGGTCACCATTCCATTCCCAGTCAGGGCACATGCCCGGGTTGTGGGCTTGATCCCCAGTGTGGGGTGTGTAGGAGACAGCCAATCAATGATGCTCTCTGATCATCAATGTTCCTATCTCTTTTTCCCTCTCCCTTCCTCTCTGAAATCAATAAAAAAATATGTATTTTTAAAAGAGTTATTTTTTTTCATTAAAAATTATGAATTCTCAAGACAGATAAAGATTAAATCCCTATTCAAAAAGCTGTCTTCTTGTTTTCCTCAATAGGCATGAGAGCATCATTTAGAATATGGAAACACCTCAGACTAGTGACATGATTAGTGTTTCCTTTCAACACTTTCTTCTGTGTTCTGGCTCACCTTCTCACCCAGCTTTTCCTCTCATACATCCTCCTCATAGTTAGAAAGGGGTACTAGACAAAAACTAAAAACTTAGTTTTTATTGAAGGCTGTTTCCTACAATATATGCTTTAAGCATTATTTAGTTTTTATATGTTTTTCTGTTTGTTGTTTTTTCACTAGTTGCTAAAACTGAATATAGTTTGAAAAGAATGAAAACAGTAAGGATATAAGTGACTTGAACAGATCATTCAATTTGGTCAAGTGGACATTTATAGAGTACTCCATCCAACAACAGAGGAATACATATTCTTCTCAACTCACATGAAATTTTCACCAACACAGACCATATTCTGGGCCATAAAACATATCTTAATATGTTTAAAAGAGTAGGAATTATAAGAGGTATGCTCTCAGACCACAATGAATAAAACTAAAAATAAATAACAGAAATAGCTGTTATTTCCCCAAATATTTGGAAGTAAACAACATACATCTGAATAACGCATGTACCAAAGAGAAAACCTCAGGAGAAATTTAAAAATAATTTGAATTAAAGAAAAATAAAAGCACAACTTAACAAAATTTGTGGGATAGATACAACAAAATTAATTTACTTAGAGAGAAATTTATAGTATTAAATGAGTATGTTAGAAAAGAAGAATCTTATCAAAAGTAAGCACATTAGAATAATTCATTCAGTTTTGTATAGGGGAGTTTTTATTTCTATTTAGGACTCTATTTACTTACCTTTTGGGTTATATATATATTCAAGATATTTGTTTACTGATTACAGAATATCTTTAGTCTGTAAAGGGGCAACTAAATATCCTTTTATATAGCGCCAAAAAGAGGAAGGCGGGGAGGGCTAGGAAACCCTAAGTGTGTTTGACTGTCTTTATATATTTAAAAGTGCCGTATCCAACACCACACCAGTGACACTGAGAAAAAAATTCAAAGTTATTGCTTTTAGCTACTTATTTATCTCAAGTCTGTAGGTTTTGTTTCTGTTTACAGAGTAAAAACTAGTAATTTGTACTTTCTCTTTTCCCCTATTGGCTAGGTGGGAAGTCAGAGAATATAATAATTGGAGTGTAAACTCCAATTATTATAGGTTCATTAGTAGGTTGAAAAATCTCTTGCTGCTTTGGAATTCTTTTTAGTATATATTTTAATATTGCTTTAAAAGTGTTAATATAGTTCTATATGTTTTCATAACCAAAAAGAGTTTTGTCCATAAGGAGTAGCATTTCTTCTAACATTATTTCATCATTTTTAAAGGAGATTCCTTCTTCTCAGTTTACCATAGAGCTTAGACTTCACCAAAAAGTGCTTAGACTTCTTTATATTTACTTTTGTATTAATTTTGGCTTTAAGGTTTTTATGCTTCAAGTGTAGTAGGGAATATTTTTGTGAGTAAATAGTATTTATAAGTACAGAAGGTTTAAGGTAGAACATTGGAGGTATTATTTTGAATTTTGCAGGAACATAAATGCACTTATTTTCATTGTAACCTTGCATGGCTATGGCCTTCCAATTTCTTTTATCATTCATTTGTAGTTTTCAAAGTGTATTAATACTCTGAAACTAACCTTGAGCTCTGATAATGGTGTTATGGTTGGACATTGCTTACTGAGGTTCTTTTGATGTTCCTGGTAACTGAATCTCTCTTCTACAATGAGCTCCATCATACTGAATTTAGGGTTAAAGCAAATTGTGCCAGAGATTTGCACTCTAAATTGCAAATCTCATGAGAGTTGAAATAAAGATGTTCAGAAAAGTGCTTGTGTTTGAAATTGCAGCACACATTTAAGATTAGATAACATCCAATGAATTAAGACCTATAGGTAACATCAAACTAGAAGCATATCTAGCTTAATTAGCAGCTCAAATGTTGTCCTATGTTATATCTCTTGAAATCCAACTTATAGCAAAAGTGGCTTTTTAAATCAAATTGCTGCTTTATAAGAATATAGAGTTGCCCTGACCGGTTTGGCTCAGTGGATAAAGCATGGGCCTACCCTAGACTGAAGGGTCCTAGGTTTGATTCCAGTCAAAGGCATGTACCTTGGTTGTGGGCACATCCCTAGTAAGGGATGTGCAGGAGGCAGCTGATCAATATTTCTCTTTCTAACTCTCTAACATTCTCCCTTCCTCTCTATAAAAAATCAATTTTATATATATATATATATACATATATATATATATATATATATATATGTGTGTGTGTGTGTGTGTGTGTGTGTGTGTGTGTGTGTGTGTGTGTATATATATATGTATGTATGTATATATATATATTTTTTTAATTTGGGCTTTTAAAAATTGGTTTTATAATTTTTGGAGAATAGTTTCTTTGATTTTAAGCTGAAGAACTAAACAATTAAGTAGAACCTCCGTGCTCTCGATTGCTGACCTGAAAGTCTTACTAGGGACAGAGGAGGTTCAATCCCAACTCAGTCACTAAACTGACTAGCTATAGAGTCTTGAACAGACTGGGGCCTATGGGATGATAGGTTTCAAACATATAATCTCAGTGAACCTCAGTTTTCTTATGTCAGAAATGGAGGTTGGTTTAAATAACCTTTGCTTTTTCTATGCATAATGAAAATGTTTTATCATGATAATTACAAATTAGGTAAAGTTATAATATTGAAGGTAAAAGTTATTAAAATCATTCACTTCTCTTGGAGATTTCATTTCTGCTTATTGTTTCAACAGTACTTTATGTAAGTGATTCCTAAATCTGTATCTGGAGACCTGACTGCTCTGCTAAGCTCTAAACCCACGTCAACTGTCTGCTGGACAGAACCGGCCTTCCATTCCCTCTGACCAACCTGTTCAAAATGGAATCGGCCAGCTCCTATCAATCCACTTCCCAAACCAACTAAATTTCCTGATTTTCCTACTCATTAAAAAAGAAACTATTTCTTTCAACTAACCAGATTCAGAGCTGCCAAGTAATTCCTAACTTCTTCCTATTTTCTGTCAATTCCCATGATTAATTACAAAGTTCTGTCAATTCCTTCTTTGTTTGTGTTTTTCTTCAATCCCTCTTTCTGTTTCCATTTTCCTAGTGTCACCTTGGTTTAGACCCAGATCTGATAGAGTAACTCTTAACTCTCCTTCTAAATCCTCTCTTTTTCATCTATCTTATGCTATTTCTAGATAGTGATGGATGTAATCATGTCATTGTTCAACACAAATCAGGCATATTTACCTGAGTCTTTACCTGCTTGATCCTAATCTATTTTATAGTCTCCATTTTCCATTGATCCCACAACTTCACTCTTCCAGAGGCACTGTGTGTACTCACAGCTGAGTACTTATGTGACCATTACCAGCGAGGTTCACTCACATTGGTCACCACATCGATTCACACCAATCCAATTGTTAGGGCCCAGCTAAGTCCACATCTTCCATATAGCAATATTTTAAATATATACTTTTGTTGATTTTAGAGAGGAAAGGAGAGGGAGAGAGATAGAATCATCAATGATGAGAGAGGATCATTAATTGGCTGCCTCCTGCATGCCCCACACTGGGGATCAAGCCTGCAACCAGAGCAGGTACCTTGACCGGGAATCAAACTGTGACCTCCTGGTCCATAGGTCAATGCTCAACCTTTGAGCCATGCTGGCTGGACCCATAGAGCATTTTTAACCTCCTGAGCCACAGTGTTCTACCTGTCGCTAATCACTTACTTTGGGTACTGCTTTATCATATTCTACCATAAGTTGTTTTATTTTAAAAATGTAAAATAAATAAATAAAAATGTAATCATAATAATTAGTATTGCTGAATGTTTAGAAGGCAGAAAAACTGTCACTTTTACTATTTCATATAGTCCATGTATTTTTAAAATATATTTTATTGATTTTTCACAGAGAGGAAGGAAGAGGGATAGAGAGTTAGAAATATCGATGAGAGACATCGATCAGCCATCTCCTGACCCCTACTGGGGATGTGCCCGCAACCAAGGTATATGCCTTGACCGAAATCAAACCTGGCACCTTTCAGTCCGCAGGCCGATGCTCTATCCACTGAGCCAAACCGGTTTCAGCCCATGTATTTTTTAAATGTATGCTTCCCATAGTTATAATTAAAGCATAAACATAATTTTGCTTACTGTTTCCCCCCTCACTCAATAACTAAAGGGAAAAAAAAACTATAACTGAAAACAATGAAGTAATCCATGGGAGGATAGAGAAGAACTAACTCTGTTGATAGAAGAGTGAGTAAGAAAAAAAGGTGTCATAGTAGAGATTGTCTGAACTAAATTTCCAAGGACCTGCCAGTTAGCTGGAAGGAGGAGAGAAGAGGAGGCAAAGGGAGAGAGTATGCAGAAGCAAGGGGCGTGAAGCACTGTTATGTATCTCAGAGACTGGTCTCAAAGACTGTGGGTGGAGCTAGAGAGCCTGTGGAGGGAACTAGTCCATCATAGGTTTGGTGCCAAGCCAAGCAGAATGACTTCCATCCGTCATGATGAGAAACAGCAGAATATGTTAACAGAATGCGCTTGGGCCAGATACACTGGTGAAATCACTAACTTTTGATGACATATATAGTTAGTTTTTACTCAACATTAACCTCCTTTTTCTTTCTAATAGAATCTTGATTATTAAAAGGTAGCAATGGGCCCCGTTAAAATAATCACCTCCTTTAGGCTTCCTCATGGTCTGGAGTGGCTACATAACCAGTTCTGCACCAGTAGATATAAGCATGTGGGTGAGGCAGCTGGAAAAGCTTTTTAAGACTTAGCTGGCATTGATCCTCTTTCTGTCTCTCTTTTTCCATTTGTCTTGCCTAGAATGGGGACACAAATCCTGGAGGTGGAGCAGGCATCTTGTGACCATGAGGAAGAAAACCACAGAGGTCATGGTGTCATCACTGAGAGGCTGTAGATGTACTGGATTGTACCTCCCGACTTCCTATCATGTGAAAAAGTCAATCTCATTTGGTTAACCTACTGGGTTGGGTTGCTGCAATTGAATACAACCCTATTTAACATGAATTTATGTCCATTTCTTAGAGATTTGTAATTACCTAAGCATAGTTAAGATCTGAGAAATCCTATTTAACCTTTTCCCTATTAACTCTTTTCCCTTAGAAGACAGTGTATCTCACTGAACAGAAGTGTTTTTGCAGAAGTTTGAAAAATGCTACTCTCTTTGGGTTGATCCAGTAGATCAGTGGTTCTCTACCTTTCTAATGCTGCGACCATTTAATACAGTTCCTCGTGTTGTGGTGAATCATAATGTAAATATCTGTGTTTTCCGGTGGTCTTAGATGACCCTGCTAGCAGTTCTCAACCTGTGGGTCACTACTGTAGAGCCTAAGACCATCAGAAAACAGGTCGCGACCCACAGGTTGAGAACCGCTGAGGTAGATGGATAGTAGTTACATTCTGCAGGATAGAAGCTAGAGGAGGAGAAAGGTAATGTGTTGAATTTGAAGCTTTCAAATTGGATATACAGTTGGCAATTGGATAAACAGTCCTGAAGCTCCTGAGTGAGATTTGAGGTAAGCAAGGTGGGTGATGGTTAAAACTATGGCTCCATGGGCTATACTGTGATTGTGAAGCTAGACAACATTCTAGGAGTATTTTTACCCATGAGAAAATTGGCAGTGGAGTTTTGAATGCTTCCTTTAACTGTCCTGTTATGCCACCTCTCTGTAAAGAGGAAATGGGAAGAATATTCCACTTAAAGTACAAATCATGTCTCATCCATTTACTTAGGTGTGTGACCTTGGCTCAGATATCTAACTGTTCAAGAGGTTGACAATCTAACCTTAAAGAGTTTTGAAAATTACAAAGTATTCAATACTGTGCCTATTGGATGATAGCTGATCCATCAGTGCCGATTCCCCTCTCCCTCTAGCTAGAGAAGATTTGTTGTGCTGCTTCATACTTTCATCTCCTGTGTAATGCCTGTTATAGATGTACAGCAGCACTTAAAATTAAGCTAGGGCAATGATTTAGCATCTACCGATTAAATATCTACACTAATAAAAGATACATATGCAAATTGACCATCACTTTGTGATGCCCACCAGCCAATCAGGAGTGAGGATACAAATTAACCTGACAAATATGGAAGTGGCCCTGCCCCCCAGCTGCTCCAGGCCACTGGGCAGCATGCATGCAGGCGTGGAACAGCTGGGCAGGGTAGGATGCCTGCTATGAGGGGGAGAGTGGGGTCAGCAGAAGCTGTAGGAGTGGCCAGAGTGAAGACTGAAGGTGATGGCCAGAGTGAAGGCCTGGGTCCTGGGTGTTGGAGGAAAACTGGTGCTGGCAGCCAGGGGAAGGAAGGCCTATTGCATGAATCTTCATGCGATGGGACTCTAGTCTACATATAACTGGAGATGAAATTCCACGGCAGACAAATATGATTTTACTTACATGTGGAATATAAAATCAAAACAAATCAGAAACAGATTCATAGATACAGAGAACAAACTGCTAATGCCAAAGGAGAGGAGAAAGCGGGAATGGAGAAAAAGGTGAAGGGGATTAAGAGGTATAAACTTCCAGTCATAAAATAAGTTATGGGGAGATAGTCAATAATATCATGATATTTTTTACAGTGATATATATATATATATATATATATACATATATATATATATATATATAATAGTATATATACTTATACATAAACATATATATATATATATATATATACACTTATCATAGTATATATGTGTTAGATTCCATAAGGTATATAAATGTTGAATCAGTATAGTACTTTATACCTGAAACTAATATAATATTGTATGTCAGCTATAATTTAAAAGAAATAAACTAAATTTTTAAAAAATAAAAATAGGAAACATCATACATAAAAAATATCCCAGGGAAGGTCAAAAGAGATTGTATGTATATGATGGATTTTTATTTTATTATTTTATGTATTTAACAAAACTTAAAGTGCTTCCTATTTGTCTTGCTCTTTTCTTTTTAAAAAAAAAAAGTATGTTTTTATTGATTTCAGAGAGAGGAGGCAGAGGGAGAGAGACAGAAACACCAATGATGAGAGAGAATCATGGATCAGCTGCCTCTTGCATGCCCCCTACTGGGGATGGAGCCTGCAACCCAGGCATGTGCTCTGACCGGAAATTGAACCTTTGACCTCCTGGTTCATAGATCAACGCTCAACTACTGAGCCACACCAGCCAGGCTTGTCTTGCCCTTTTCTACCACTTCATAAATATTAACTATTTAATATTCATAACATTACTAATTAGGTATTATTATTATTTCTATATGACAGATGAGACAATGGCTGCAACAAGAGGTTAAACAATTTGCCCACAGACACACACACAGTTTGAAGGTGGCAGAGCCAGGATACAAACCTGGGAAGTCATACCTCATAGTCCTCCTAAACACTATCTTACTATATAAAAGGTATCCTATATAATAAAAGGGTAATATGCAAACTGATCCTAACAGCAGAATGACCAGAAAGACCACTCAACCAGTCATTATGAAGTGCACTGACCAGCTCTCAATCTCTTTTCTCAGCTGGCAGGCTCCGGTCACCTGATGGCAAACAGGGAACTGGGGGTGGGTGGCAGCAGGGTACGGGGCCAGCCGCAGGCAGCCAGGGAAGATGGCTCTGATCCCAGGCCATGCCTAGGGACTGTATCTGCACACAAATTTTGTGTGCCAGTCCTCTAGTCCTTACTAATAAAAGAGAAACATGCAAATTGACCATACCTCCGCTATGCCCATAAGCCACACCCACCAGCCAATCAGGAGTGGGTATGCAAATTAATCCAACAAATATGGCAGCAGCCACAGAGCTGGAGCCAGCTGGAGGCTTGGGTTTCCCCCAGCAATGGAGGAAGCCAAGCTTCCCGCCAGCCATGACTGGCCCTGGACTCCATTCAAGGCTACAAAGTTTCAATTGTAGAAATAAGTAAATCCCAGATACCAGGACCTCCGCTTGGGTCACTGGGGGTTGTGGCCAACCTGCAAAACACCACAGGCCCTTTGCCCCAAGAGAACCCCCACCCTGATCCAGGACACCCTTCAGGGCAAACCAGCT
>PVJN01018151.1:5242-39550 GCA_004026805.1 Lasiurus borealis
CCCCCCCCAATATCATTTCAGTCTTTGTGACTAGTGAACTCTGACTGGTTGAATTTCATGTGCAATTAGAGTGGAAAGAAAAAAACATTACCCTTTTTACAAAGCATCATTGTGTTTATTTCATAGAACTGTACTAAATCTAGTAAGCTGCCTTATGATTCTGTATTATGTTTAGAAAGGCAGAAGATATCAACAAAAGTGTAAACTACATTTACCAGGTAATGGAAAGGTAATATATCTGTGGTTTCTTAAAAGGAATGGAGTTTGGTATGGTCAAATTTTTAAACAAAAATTTTGCATAATCTCTAATAACACCAGAAGGAATTCAACAAAGAGGAAAACTGAGGGAGGAAAATGATATATTCTAAAATAAATTGATGTGATTATAATAATGCAGAGGTTAGACAAGAACATTCTATTTACATAAAAGAAATACACTAACTGTGCAAATGAACGCAAATTTAATCTGTTATCATAAACATTTCAACTTACAAAATTAGGAACTATGAAGTACATGTTGGAAAATTGATGTATTTAAGTCTTAACTTTCTGGAGGGCATCCTATCCTGATTATATTAAACACGGTCTTTAAAGTATCCTGACTAGGTATTTTGGATAAAATAGTCAAAGGAAATAGCTCCAGAGGGAAAATATAATTTATACCAGCATTGATGATTATATATATGTGTGTTGTACATCTACACATGTATATGTATATGTATATGTATATGTATATGTATATGTATATATATGTATATATTACTGCTAATATATATATATATATATATATGCATGCAATGTATATAAGTAAATATAAACATATAAGTACATACAGTTATCTATATATATATAAAAGCTTAATCAACCCTTACCACTGGTTGACCAATCAACTGGTTGACCAGTTGCTATGATGTGCACTAACCACCAAGGGGCAGACGTTCAACAAAGGAGCTGTCCCCTTTGGTCAATGCGCTCCCATACCAGCCTCCCGCAGCCAGCCAACATCCCATGGTCCCTTCCCCCAGTGGGCAGGCCCGATCGCCAGCTAGGTAGAGGGGACCCCACCCATACATGAATTTGTGCACTGGGCCTCTAGTATAAACATAAATGGGACCGATTTCATACCCCTATTGAATACTGGCAGAGCACACATTAGCAAAATAGAATAAGACAAAGTTATTTTAATGATAATAAGCCCACTTTATTAATATCTGGAAATAGGTGCCAGATATAAATTAAAATAGAAAAATCCTGTTGTGGTCCCTGTTTTTAGGGACATAAGGAAGCAGAAGACTATCAGTTGCTGCTGCAGGGACATGCTATTCTAGAGTGGAAAATAGATCACCATGAGTATAAATAATGGCTAAATAAGGTAATTTTACCTTATAAAAGGACAAAGGACTAGAGAGGGACCTTGGGCAGAGGGGGGACATTATTTCAGAGAGGATGGAGAGAGGAAGAGGAGTCTTCGATGATTCATCCTTGTTGAGAGGACCTGCCAGGTGACAGTGGGGGTGGGGAAGGACACTTTAGGTGGAGGGAACCCAAGTTTAAGGACTCTCAGACTGGAATGAGCTCGGCAAGTGTGAGCCAAGAGCAGGCTAGAGTGGTTAGAGCTTAGAGAATAATTGTATGTTTGTCTAGATTACAATAGAAACTTAGTTATTTTTGAATGGCCTAAAATAGCTAGACTTTACTTTCTTACGGCTTTAAAAATTTTATATTGTGATTGTGAAAATTATGGCAAAAACACAGAAGTATATGAAACAAATGTATATTTTAAAGAAGAATGACAAAGCACACATCCATAGTCCCACCACCAGTTATGACCTAAAATACTGTAATGCTCTCATAGCTTTCTTTCAGACTGTGTTTCTCTCCCTGGCTCCCAGTGGTAAAATAAAACATTGTGTGACTTTTGAGATAAGGATTCCCTTGCTAGTTTGTGATTTTAGTGACCTATAGTTGCAACCCAAACATGTAGTCTAGTGTAGCTTGTTTTGAATTTTATATAAAAGGTCCATGGTATGTGTATTCTTTTGTGACTTTGTTTCTTTCTCTCCAAATTGAGGTTCCTTTGTGTTGAGCCGTGAGTTTTAAGTTAGTTTTTACTCTATAGTATATAATACACTGTAACTCAGTTATTTGTTCTTTGATCAGTATTTGTTCTCTCCCTCCCTTCCTCCTCCCTCCCTCCTCCCTCCCCCACAGTGTTTGACTATTATTGTAATTTACTTAGGAGAACAACTTCTGGGTTGTAAGATATCACCAAATTTACTAGACAATGCCCAACTCCTTCCAAAGTAAATACACCAATCTTTACTCTCACTAGCCGCTGTGTGTGAGGCTTTCTGTTGCTCCATCTACAGGATTACAGTTGCCAGACTTAGTAATTTTTGCCAGTCTGACGGGTGTGTCCAAGTATCTTGAGGTTTCAGTTTTCACTTTTTTATTCTCACTAATGAGTTTGGAGCACCTTTTCCTGTGGTGATAGGCCATATGGATTTCTTTCACTTATTTTCCTAAAAGACTGATTCAAGTTTTTTCCCCCAATTTTTTTTTTTTGGGGGGGGGGGATTCTGCCTTACCTCATTGTATAGCAGTTTTTTATACCTTCTCTGTGCTTATCTTCCCTTTTTTATATTTTTTTAACAAATATTTAAAACTTAGAGATGAATTTAATAATCTTTTTCTATTATCCATTGCCTTGTGACAGAGAACCCTAAGACCTAGTGGCTGAAACAACTTTACTAGTGTTTCAGTTGGGACTCAGCCGACTAGGCAGTGACTGCCTGCCTCCTGCCTGTGCAGGAAAGCTCTGCTTCTGCAGGTTGGCTGTCTGACTGCAGGGGCGATAAAGGGATGACTGAGCCACAAGTCTCTCATCAGCAGGCAGGTTAGCTTGGGCTTGTTCACCTGGAATCGGGCAAAGGTGTACAAAGCTTCTTGAGGTGGAGGCTCCGAAAGAGCAGATGTCACATTCACCATGTTCTGTTGGCCACAAGCCCTGCTGGTATTCACGGGGTGGGGACGTGTACCTGCCACTTGTTGGCAAGGTTGTAAGTGTCCTTGAAAAGAGAAGTACCTGCAGGCAGGGGTGAGAGCTGTGACCAAGCTCGAAATCCATCATCGAGGTTTCCATTATAGTTGTGTTTTTCTCCCCTACTCCAAGGGTAAGAAATGACAATCCTATAGTCTTGTCTAAAAGTTGTAAGGCTTTCCCCTTTAACATGGAAGTATTTTTCAATGTTGTTTTTTTAAAAAAATATTTTATTTTGAAGAGGAAAAAGAATTTGAGAACAGAAAGAGAAACATGAATTAAAGGAAGAATGAGGTTTCAAACATCATAACAGTGGGGATGTTGATAATGAAGGAGGCTGTGCATCTGTAGGGGCCATGGGTCAAAAAAAAATAAAAAATCTGTACTTTCTGCCCAGTTTTGCTGGTAACCTAAAACTGCTCTAAGGCATAGTCTATTAGGAAAAATTAAAAAACAAAACACAAGCAGCTGACAGAGCTGGTGAGCATTCACTCATTGTTTGTTAGCTATAATACAATGAAGAACATTAAAAAGAACACTTTTTACTAAAAACTTACTAAAAACTGCGCCTTGTGTTTTGCATTATGTGCTTCACTTTCTTGTCTATATTTATTTGTTGCAAGAGAGCATTCTGACCATCAGTAATGGGTTACATTTTATTTTTTCAACTTTTTAAATTTGCTTAACATGAAGTTTTATTTGAACACGGGTCTGTCAGTGCTCATTGTACTGAGAGCAGAGGCATAAGGAGTGCAGGCGTCAGTGAGCAGCTTCTTAAGAAAGTGCTGTAGACCAGAGGTAGGATTGTACCCTGGCCAGAATCTGGGTTTTGGACACACGGCCCTGAAGTAGAATTCAGCCTTTGCTGTTGCAGTAGCTGTGCAATTTTGTGCAAATAACTTAACATCTCTGAGATTTAACTCTCCATTGTAAAACGTAGATCATCTTTATTTATCTTTCAAGAGTATTGAATGAGATAGAAAAAAAAAATATTACCTAGCATGGTATGTGGCTCATAAAATAAACATTAGCCATTAGCCTAGATTAGAAGTAGGTTTTCCACTATTTCCTGTTAATCTTCAGTAAGAAAAGATGAGGACCTCTACAGGTCTTTTGCAGAATCAATTCTTTCTAACATTTAAGCTTGGCCTTAGTTACCTCCCTGTTGCTGTTTTTTATGAAACCTCTTTCATCATCTTCTGGCTTCTCAGCCTGGAGTTTGACAATCAGTTAAGAGCATCCGGTTGGCTGACATCAAGCTTTTGAGACCCGTGTGTGTGTGTGTGTGTGTGTGTGTGTGTGTGTGTGTGTGTTTATTTCTAAATTTTTCAATTGCAATTTATATTTAATACTAGAGGCCTGGTGCACAAAATTTGTGCATGGGGGAGGGGGAGTTCACTCAGCCCAGCCTGCATCCTCTCCGATCTGGGACCCTTGAGGGATGTCCAGGGATTGGGCCTAAACTGGCAGTCAGACATCCCTCTCACAATCTGGGACCACTGGCTCTTAATTGGATGCCAGCCTGCCTGATGGTCCCTAACTGTCCTCCCCACTCCCCTGCTGGTCTGGTCACCCCCAACTTCCCCACCCCGCCGACCTGGTCATCCCTTATTGTTCCTCTCTGCCGGCCTGGTTGCCCCTCACTTCCTTCCTCCCCCCCGCAGGCCTGGTCACCCCCTACTGCCCCCCTGTGAGCCTGGTTGCTCCACGCAGCCTGCTGCTCCGTCATTTGGTCTCCCCTCACTAACCTCCCTTGCAGTGTGTTCAGTTGTCCTTTCAGTTGTGATGGTTGCTTAGGCTTTTATATATATAGACTGTTTTGTATTAGTTTCAGGTGTGCAGCATAGTGGTTAGACAACCAAATACTTTACCAAGTGTTCACCCCGATATTTCCAGTACCCCTGGCACCATACATAGTTATTATAATACTAGAGGCCTGGTGCACGAATTTGTGCACAGGTAGGGTTTGGCAGGCCTGGCCTGATGGGGGCCAGTTGGGGCTGGGCCGGTGAGGGGGGAGAGGCTGTGGGATGTTGGAGGCTGGCCCTGCCCCTGATTGGGGTGGGGGAAGCAATCAGGGGCGAGGCCAGCCAGGGGGAGCAGCCATCTAAAAGGATGGGGGTGCTGCGGGAGGTTGAGGGGATGATGATCAGGGTTCCAGTTGGGTTGCTTGGCTGCCGCAGTGTGTGTCATAGTGACCAATCCTCCCGGTTGTTCTGGTCATTCGCTGTTCCGATTGCTTGGCTTTTATATATATAGATTATTGACTATTTCCTGTTCTGTACTTTATATCCCCAACTATTTTGTAAATACCAATTTTACTTTAGACACTTATATTTGAAACCTTGGTAGCCAGTCGGATGTCTTCGAGCCCTGGGAGATACTACCAGGGGTGTGTGTTCACGGTCCTCACTTTTGAATTGGGCAAGCTCTGACCCGAGTAAGCAGAGAAAGGAAAAGTGTTTTATGGAACTAGGCGAAGCAGTCGGATCTCTGAGGGAGAAGAGACTGGGAGGTGGGGTGGAATAAACTTTCTCTAGCACCTGCTCTCTGCCAGAATGTAGAGTGGAAGACAGAAACCGCAGGAGAGAGCACCAGGGTTGATGGGCCCCTTGGCAAAGCAGTTGGGTTGTGTGTCTTTGCAGATTGTTTGGAGGAATAAATACCTTCTAAGCCTTGACATAAAACGAGAACCCGTGTCATGATTAAATCTTTCTTCCTAGGTCTTTCAGCAGCCCAGCGGAAGTTCGCTCACTCGCTCAGAGACTTTAAATTTGAGTTTATTGGCGATGCGGAGACCGATGATGAGCGCTGCATAGGTACGTGAAGGGGAGGGTTTGGTTTGCTCTCCTTTGCTCTGTCCGCCAAATAACGATTCTTTTCTCTTGACAGATGCTTCCTTGCGTGAATTTTCTAACTTTTTGAAGAACCTGGAAGAACAGAGGGAAATCATGGTGAGTTGTGGGATATAAATGCATAAATCCAACTTTGAGCAGGGAAATCAGGTTTCTATTTCCTCAGTGGTGCTGACTGTGGCAAGATTTTAGATAGGCACCTGGACTTCTGGACCTGTTTCTTGATCAGTAAAATAGTGAGTCAGACTCTATCAGTGCCATCTAGATGTTCATCAGCACTTGCATTTTACATTCAGGGGTGGGGAATGTCCGGCCCTCGGGCTATCTAAGGTCTGGGAAATCGTTTGTTCTGGCTCTGCCAAATTATTAGGGGTGGGTTAATTAAATGTTTGACCAAATATAGCAGGCTAATTTTTAAGTTGTTAATTTTGTCTGGCCTGTGAATGATGTTATAAATATCTAAATGGCCCTTGGCAGGAAAAAGGTGCCCCACCCCTGATTTAAATTGGGTCTCATGCAGAACCTTAATGTATCAAAAAGATAAAAGCAGAAAAGCTGATGTAGAAGCATAGGGATGCTAGAGCTATACCTGTCGATTTCTAGGCGGTATGGAGAGAGAGGGAATTCAGGCCTGGAAGTCTTTAAGATCCCACTTTGCCTTGAAAATCGTGATCCCAACAGTAATGATAATAGCTACACTTCATTGGGTGCTCTCCAAGTGTGTGATGCTATACTGAATGCATTGAGTAGATCATGTTATTTACACCCAGCAATGCAGTTTGAGTGTACAGAATAATACTTACCTTTCTTAAAAAAGCTTGCATTTCCCACCAAGTGACCGATACTCATTCATTGTACAAAAAATTTACAGTAGAATCTGCACTGGATTAGGACACACTATTCTCTCCATCTCTTCAGGCTTTCAGAGGGCTTGTGAAGGCACTGTGGCCCTGTCAGGTTTTTCTGGCACAGACTGACATATTCAACCATTATTCATGTGATCCTGTTGTCACTGATTTTTCAGCTGTTTAGGCGAGTTTAAATGTGATAGTGGTTGAAAGTAGTGCTGTGACATCACTTTTCTGCTACACGAGGTGGGTGTGAGTGTGTGGCTAGTGGTGAAACTGTATGTTCTTAGTCTTTTTAATAGCCGTGGGCTTTTGTCTCAACCCTCTTTGATATTTAGTTGTGCTTTCCTGGGATCCTGAGCCTTCAGCAAATATGTATCAGATTGCCTTTTGTCTTTTGTGTTCCAGTGACTGATTAAAATCTGAACATAGAGGCAAAGCCAAATCCCTGCCCTCAGGGAGGTTACATTTTAAAAAGGGGAGGTGATGATAATAATAATAAAAAAAAATACATTGTTAAGTAGTGATAAGTACTACAGAATTTAAGAAGGAAGGGTATGTAGCCCGAGAGTGGGACCCGGTACTGTTACACCTAGAGTGGGCAGGGAAGGCCTCTGCACAGAGAACTGTAGGAGGCATCCAGGTATCTGGGGGAAGATAGTACTGGTCAAATTGGTGCTCAGTTTTAGCTCTGCAGAAATACTGTGTGACCACAGCCAGTCTTTTTTTTTTAAATCCTCACCTGAGGATATGTTTTTTATTGATTTTAGAGAGAGAGGAAAGGAAAGAAAGGAGGAAAATATTTAATATGAGAGAGAAACATTGATCAGTTGCCTCTCCTGTACATGCCCTGATGAGGGATTGAATCCTGGGATCCAACCCACAATGTAGGTACGTGCCCAGACAGTGAATTGAATCTGTGACCTTTTGGTGTATAGCAGGGATGGGGAATCTTTTTTCTGCCAAGGGCCATTTGGATATTTATAGCATACAAAATTATCAGCTTAAAAATCAGCCTGCTATATTTGGTCAAACATTTAATTAACGCACCCCTAATGCCTTGGCAGGGCCAGGCCAGATGATTTGGAGGGCCTTATATGGCCCGAGGGCTGGACATTCCCCACCCCTGATTGTACAGGATGACACTCCAACCAGCTCAGCACTCAGGGCACTACTCCCTGTCTTGATATTCTGTTTCCGTTTTATGTTCCCGAGGAAACCAGAATGTGGTCTTTGCTCTTAGGCTGTCCATGGTTTTCAGAGCTGAGTTAGGGGATTTATTGATTTAATCTTCCGTTGTGATGGGGGTTGGTAGGGTATCTGTCTTAGATAGGAGGAGGATGGCCGGGCTAGGCTTTCACTTCAGGGTAGAAGTAAGACTAGGATGTTGTCCATATAAGGCCATGAACCTCAGAGAGGAATGGGATAGTCTCTCATAACCCTCTGTGGGCACAGGAACACCTGCTGGATAGCAGGAAACTATTCGAAGCCAGGAGGCAGTGGAGGCATCTGTGACCAACCACAGAATTAACAGGACATCTGGATATCGAATGATCTTTTTTTTCCCCTCTAACGTTTTAGTTTGGAAAATTCTGAGCGTGTACAAAAGGTAGAGAGAAAAATATAACTAAACTACCCAGCTTCAAAAACAATTGCCCCATAACCAATCTTGTGTCTCCTCTACCTCTTATTGCCACCTCCATTATTGTGATAGAAAGCCCAGGATCATCCATAAATACCTTTGTGTGTAGCTCTTAAAGGTAACTCTTTGAACCACAGTATCCTTGTCTTACCTAAAAACAGATAATTCCTTAATATTATAAAGAATTAGGCTGTATTCACATTTTTCTGGTATTCATTCACATTTTGTTGCCCCTTCCCCAGCTCCACTCCTCCCCCTCCCCCTATAACAGTGGGTTTGTTTGAATCTGGATCCAAACACAATATATTTGATTGGTAAGTTTCTAAGTCTCTTTTAATCTATAGGTCCTTCCTCCTTTTTTAAATCTTGATAGAAATTCCAGGTGTTTTACTAGCTTTAGAGGACCTTTATGGCACTATTTTCTGAGTTGACAATGATAATAATCTATAAAAGCAGGCACCGACAGCTGGGGGAAAGGAAGGCCTACTTTTGCACAAGTTTTGTGCATCAGGCCTCTAGTGAAGTTAATAAAAGATAAAAAGTTTAGCATTTAACCAATGTTGATTTTTTTTTGGGGGGGGGTGTTTCTGCCTAATGTTAGTAGTCAGTGATCACTTTTTTTTAAGCATGTAAATAGGAATTATTATGGCTAACTTTGTTCCTTTAAGTTGCTTTGAATACTTAGAGAATTTTTTTTTTATGCTTTACTAGACACCAGCCTTAAACTTTAGCATGAGAAAAGGTATCTCTCTCAAGAAGTGTCCAATGTGGTTGTGGAGACTAACTGGTAAAAAAACAACAAAACTAATTAAAATACATGACAATAAGTGCAGGAGCACAGGTATCGAGTACGGCTGCATGGAGTGGGGAGCAGCTAAGCCCGTGCTGCTCAGGAAAGACCGTCTGGAAGAAGGGATATTTGAGCTGGACTGTGGGGGACAGGGATGCCAGGGAGAGCCTTCGTATCGTTTCACCAGCTCTCCCCTTCCCACACAGTGACAAGGAGGTAAAGGCGGTCTTTAAACAGGTGGATGCCAGTTCATTCTGTGAACTTCTAAAAACTCTTATTTTACTTCAAATATTGCAAACCAGCAGCACGTTAAAATAGCCACATACTTAAAAAGGAATGGGAAATGACAGCTGTAAATCGAGGTAGAAATATTCTAAGATTGGAGACACCATTCCTGAGCTGCGTTTACAGGTGAATCAGAGTTTAGTCAGGTAAGGAAGGATGGAAGTGAGGGTAGTTTCCTCCTTGGGGAAAACAAATCGATTTTGGAAACGAGGAAGGTGTGTGTTTGCCTGTCCACCACTGGTGTCCAGCTCTGTAGCTATTAACTGGAGTGTCGGGAAGGGAAGTGGAAAGAAGGCCCGTCTAGCCAGCCAGAGTTTTCCCTTCGGGCACAGATGTCTGGTTTCTATGAATGATTGTGCCTCGCCCCGTAAAAGGCCAATGTTGTCTTTTTTCAGGGCAGTATTTTCAAGTCAGTTGTTGGCGATGAAAATGTCGCCAATCATGACTGTGAAAGCGAGGAGCCAGGTGCCGTGAGGGGCCAGCATGGCTCTGCAGTCTTCCTTGCATGTTCTCGGAGGGAGCCGCTGCCTGGTGTCTCGGCCAGCATTCCGGAGATGCTCTCTCTGGTGATGCAGGACAGGGTGTCCTTATCCCAGGCGGGCTGCTGGCCAGGAATTTAAGGACTTTTAAAATAGGGCTGTGGTGTTTAAAAGGGCTTCATCCTGTATTTACTTCTCTGCATGTATCCTTTTATCGTAGGAATTAGTTTTGTCCTCTGAAACATGACTGCTCAGTTCCTGGGGGTTGTGCGAGGCCCAGAGGCACAGGAAAGCTTTGGAGAAAGGGGATAACTGGGGAGAGAAGGTCTAGCTTGCCTGATGATGCGCAAAAGTGCCCCCCTTTTCATGCCACCGAGCTGGTAAGCAGGTGAGAGAGGGTGTCTCTTCCACCAGTTGCATCCCTTTCCACTTGAGCAAGATGACCCTGTGCCTGCACAAACCCTGGAGGTGGTTGAGACCCTCTTCCATTTATTTCATGTTGTTTTTCCCACCACAGATTGTGCTCTTGTGAAAACACTGGGTTGGGGAAAGCTTGCTGGGTGATTTGCCCTGAGCTTATGCCGGATAAGGAAGGCCCTATGCTTCTGAGAACCAAGAGCAGTGGTTCTCAACCTTTCTAATGCTGTGACCCTTTAATACAGTTAATACAGTTAATACTTCATAACTGTAATTTTGCTACTGTTATGAATTGTAATGTAAATATCTGTGTTTTCCGATGGTCTTAGGTGACCCTGTTAGTGGTTCTCAACCTGCGGGTTAGGTTGAGAACTGCTGCTGTAGAGCCTAAGACCATCGAAAACACAGATATTTACATTACGATTCATAACAGTTATGAAGTAGCAACAAAAATAATTTTATGGTTGGGGGTCACCACAACATGAGGAACTGTATTAAAGAAAGGGTCAAGGCATTAGAAACGTTGAGAACCACTGGTTTAGGTGGTTCCAGGCAAGACACCAGCATCCCCTCAATCCTTGTCTGATTTGCTTCACTCCTTTCTCATCATTTCTTTCATTGTCTCAAATATCTTATAGTCATATAGTTAAGTGGTTTCTATATCTTTTGAGGGATTTTGACACTGGTTTTTGTCCCAAATTTTCTATTTTTTTACTTTCAAAAGTTTCAACGTATTATTAGAAACACGGCGTGTTGGTTAAAATGAACTAAATCGTGTGTTTATCCTTTGGTAGACATTTTCATGATAATCTTTCCGTAGTGCACCCTGGGCAGTGGTCCTCCATGGTTGGCCCCTTACCCTGCAGCATCACCTGGGAACATGCTAGAAATGCAAACTCTTGGGCCCCAAGTCAGACCAACTGTGTCAGAAACTCTGGGATGGGGTTCATCGACTTCCAGGTCATTGTCATGCACGCTGAAATCAGAACCACTGGCCTAGAGTGTCAGTGAAGACTTGGCTGGCATTCCTAGCTTTGGAGCTAAAGCTGTCTGCAAGTTGGGATGCATTATATATTGCCTTTTAATGACTTTAGGTCTGCCACATGGTTCAACTAATCTTTAAAAACCTAAGCTTTGACCTGTCATTTCCAAAGGATTTTGGAACTATATCTAGGTGGTTTGTTTAGTGGAACAGGTTTCTGCTGTTAGGAAGTTTCGTGTTACTTGATTTGTGTTTTAACATTGTGAGTTCCTGTAACGTGTTAAGTACCTGGGGCATCCCTTTGGAAAGACTGTGCCTTTAGTTTCATCTCACTTTAATTATACATTTTATATGATATGTCTGACCTGTTTTAGTCAGTTCTTTTATAGATAAAGTATCACGTTTTTGTGTGGAATGTTGCCAGGCACATTCAGATGGGGGAAAAAAAATCCATCTTCAATTTATTTTTGAAAACATTTCTCAATTTTGTTTAAAAGTTTGTAGAGATCTAACTTTATGAAGAATTTCCCCGTTTGGTACATCATCAGTTTTTCAAATAAATACCAAGTTGTTTTTTTTCTTATAAACCCATTATAATTCCGTTAGATGTGGATGTCATTGTGAAACCTGTGTTGCTGTTTTCTTTTTTTTTTTTTTTTTTTTGAGAATGTACCTTCTGAGAGTTGGGTTTTGACTGGCCCAGAATCCTATGGACATTATGGTCAGGACTAACTCAATCAGAATTCTAAAGTCAGTGAGGATGTCTTCTGCAGGAGGCCTGGGCTGCTCCTTGGACCCCGGTTCATGTGGGGCCGTGCCTCTGACTCAGTGTTCTCGCTCGGTGACTCACTGTCATCTGTGGCCTCACAGCCTTGTCATCCCAGATCCTACTTCCCTACTGAAACTTATGTTTCCTATTTTAATATCCTGGGGCGTGTTCCCTGCTTCTGAGGAATCAGCTAGTTCTTCTGATTAACCAGTGATTGCTGGCATGAAAGAACAAAGAGCAGACATGAACTCTTCTTCCTCTGCCCACATAACTAGGGACACCCGAATGTAACCAGTCTGCTTACTTCATTGTCTGATCCAGAGACGTGGTTCCCTTAGTGGGATTCATTTCAGCTTGTTGTACAGTTTTATGAGAAAACTACTGTGGGTTTAGCCAGGGCATCCCAAATCATTCTTAAGATCCTGTCACGCAGTACTCAGAGGTGTGGCCTTGGTTCTTAAAACAAAGGCCTGAGAAACAACTTAGGATAATTCACACTTAATCGCTTGATTTAAGCAAGCAAGCAGGCTAGTACTAAACAAGTGAGGTGGAATGATTTGATCTACATCACAAAATACGTTGGTGATAGAGACTAAAAATCAAATCTTCTATTGCGGGATCCCAAAGACATTATTCCTTGCCTTTAGCTCCTTGTAGGAGTTAATGCCCTTTCCCCCACCTTTCAGCATGGGTGAAATGGAGCTGTGTCTTTATAGCTGCTATCTACCAGGCAGTGGTCCTGAAGAAACATGAACTTGGTTCTGTTTTCTCCCGACCCATTTGGAAATCTGTAGGTTATGGATATTTCAGTCACCAAACTATATGAGGACCAGTTAAGGAGCAAATATGAGTCCTGGTGGGTGTCTAAAGATCTACCAGTGAGACCTGGTTAGGTCAAGGAAGTGCTAATGTCAGCCTCTAATGCCATTGTCTTGGAGGAAAATTCAGGAGACCACAGTGGAACACTCCTTAAGGAAATACTGCATTACCAATATTTTTGACAACACAGAGGGAAAAAAAGAGGTGGGGAAAGCCAGGTATTAGTGGCTGAAAGGAAAAGGCATTTGGAAGAGTTAGACTCTGAAGTTGTTTTAGAAATATCTTACCAAATTGCTTGTTTTCTTCTTTGCTCATGCACGAGAGGGTTAACTGGTAAAAAATATACCTAACTCTCAATCAAAGAGCTTTTTCAGTACATATAAAAGCTCCACATGTTAAGATACTAAATCAAGACTTTGTTAGCGTTTCTCCTTCATAGTCTATAAAATGATGGCGTATTTTACTATTAATGGCATGCTAGATTTAAGGAAATGCAGTGCCAAAATGGGGCTGGGGTCCAGACGAATACCAGTGGCCAGGATGGTGCAGTGGGAAGACCTGGACTCTGGCAGCCATGAGTCTGCTCTCAGATCTCCAACTATAGGGAGCGTAATTGACCATCCGGCCCAGCTGCTCTGTGGCTCCATCACTGCATTCGTGCGAAGACCAAGGCCATGGCCATGGCCATGCTGCTTATGCCTGACTGCAGCCAGTGAGCACAGCAGGGTCGGTTAACCAGGCTCACTCCTGGGGACTCTGGAATCCTCCGGCAGGCAGCCTGGGCCCAGGGAGTCCCTGAGAGCCTTGCCCGACTTTCCCTGGAACTGCATCCAGTCTAACACGGTGCCCCCAGCCTTCTTCCCCTGGGCTCAGCCCTGCATCACTGTCTGACCGCTCTTCCAGCCTTCCCTGGCTCCCTCCCTCTTTTCTCTCACAGAGGTTTCCTCTGTTACATTTGTTGTATTCTAAATCCTGTCTGCTTTTTAGAGAGACCTGGATTAGTATAGACACAGACTGTTTTGAGTCAGAGATAATGGATACAGGAGACTCAGTGTAGGTATTTATGGTTACGGTTATCTCCATCAGCAGGAAATGCTGCATGGTTACTGTTACCACTGTCACCAGGAAACGCTGCATTTGTATGGAAGCTCTGTTCTTTATGTTACTGAATTTTAAAGGAGATTCCCACTTCATTAATAAAACATATTTTTGAAGGCCTAGTGTAAGGATATAGGGAGGAGTTAGGCTCTTGTCCAGTTTGAGTGGGAGAGAATGAGTGGGCAAGAGCCTTTCTATCCCATGCCCTTCCTTTTCTCTCTTGGCCACTCAAATAGCTGAGGTGTCAGAAGGGCTGTAGATCTCTCTTTGTCCTTGGTCAAAAGCCTAGATGTTCTTTTCTGAACAGTCTCTCTCTCTCTCTCTCTCTCTCTCTCTCTCTCTCTCTCTCTCTCTCTCTCTCTGTCTTTCTCCCCCCCCCCTTCCTCCCTACACCCTCTCCCCTCTTGATTCAACAGTTTATTGCCTTATATTATCCAGTAGGTTCCATTTCTCACTATGCAGCTGAATTATAACCTTCACTTTAAAATGTTCTCTTATTTAAGCCTAAAAAACAAAATAGCAAATTCTCTCATGATACTTTCACAGCTGTCTTGTTAGGCTTATCTTTTATTTACTTCTGTGGGCTTTTATTTCTTCTCATAATGTTCTGCCCAAGTATTTATTTTGTTTTAAAAATAGAAGTTAGTTCTGTATTGTCTCTCATACACGGATGGAAAGAAGATCAAGGTTGAATCTCTGCACATCCTTATTAGGTTAGGTTAACTCATTCTTAATATAGAATAGTTTGTTTTGAAGGTTTTAATTTTTTTTCCTAAGCATAATAAAAATATCTATTTGATGCAAATAAACTAAATATAATTGCTACTTTCTTTTTTTTTTTGATTAATGTTCTTCAAAATTGACGCAAACTCTTTTTCCCCCTTCAAACAAACCCAAAGATACTTGTTCATTAAGGGAATCCTAAACTTTAGTGTTACACTTACCTCATTTTTCTTTTTCCCCAGAGATAGGTCATAGCAGATACCCTGGGAATAAAGTCAGAGAGCAGAAGTGGTCATAACTTTAGTTCAGATCCTCTAGTTTTGTTAGCTTTTAAGGTACTCAGAATTTTGGGTTGAAAGTTGACATAAACTGTTTTTGAGGACATCTTACTCTTGGACTATCTGAAGGAAAGCAGAAGTGTGGTAACTGAACGAGTGAATTTGGAATATATGTTTTACAAGTCATAGTTCCTAGGCATTAAGTGAGATGCCATGATTTTGAAAGAAATCAGACATTTAAGAAACCATTTCATATTAATTGGCTCCTAATTTTTAGGTTTAAACTTAGGTTAATTAATTTACAGCATCTGTGTACCCGTGTGGGGTATGGGTTGATTAAGATTCTCATTAACTCTCAGCTGGTGTGTTTGAGCTAATACCAAAAACTCAATTTCATTTTTACATTTTATTTCTATACTAGGAGGATTGGGTTAGCTTGCTTAAAAAAAAATAATGTCATACAGGGATTTCTTTATTTGGAAGTTAGAATTGCTTCTACTGTGACATCCCCTTCCTCTTTCTACTTAATTGTGTTAAGTAGGTAGAGTGCGAGTATTATTTGTCCATCTTCACACTCTTGTCATTTCAGAATCTTTGACTCTGTTCTTTCTCATCTTATTTCAGTCACTAAAAAAAGATGGGAGGACTTTATTGTCCATTTAAATTTTCCTATTAAAACTGGAGTCCTAATTGATGGGGGAAGGCCCAGGACGGGGAGAGACCTGCACGATGGACAGAGAAGTAGCAAAGGATGAGTGTGGATGGAGAGTAACCTAATTGAGTAAAAAGGAGTTAGTTTAATCAGGAAAAAAAAACACACTTATGTGGGAATATTAAGAAGGATAGTATGGGAAACATTTTGATAAGATTATTTAAGGTTCTGAAAATGTTGAAATATCCTATATTAGTCTATAGATATTCATTTGCAAGGTCTGGCTGTTTTGTTCAGGAAGTTAATTTATTAAAGAATATTGGTTAGATTGGCTCTCTAAAAACTTTGTAAAGTTTTTGGGAACCAAGAATGATGGCCCAGGTCAGACCGAAGACCCGGGCTTGGAGAAGACAGTCATCTCCACTTTGCCACTGGGTATAAACACTACAGCCTGCACCAGCAACACCCCCGCAGTCCCTGGTGGCTGTTGGTACAGCTGCTTCCTCTTGAAACTGGCATGGTGACTACCGCCCACTAGACTCTCCGGTCCCTGGTTTTTTGACACATCAGCTTCCAAATCAAAGTCTTGGGTGGGAGCATGTAATTAATGGAACCCTGCTCAGATGTCAACACTCACTGTAGGACTTCTTGGAAAGCAAGGGTGAGGCTTTTTCATCTCTTGTGGTGGCTTCTGCCTCAATAGGAAGGAGAATCCCGCAAACATAGGGAGAGATTTCAAGTGCCTCGTACCCTAAAAGGACAGATGTCCCCTACCTGTGTTGTTCATGCCTCATTACATGGCAGTGCCATTTTCCCATGACAAGATTAAACAAAACGATCTTTGGAGAGCTTCCATGTGCCTGCTTTTAGGTATGCATGTGTATATCTGCTGGATAATCACATGTCTACTTTCATTATTTAGTTGATTACATATGTGTCCACATTTTAGAATGAAATCACCAGTATATCATTTAGGACTAGTTTCCCCACTTATTTCATGAAAACGTTATTCCAACTCCTGACACCTTAGATGTATGTTTATCACAGACTACAGTCTGAGTTATTCAGCACCGCTTTGCACAGTGCCTCCTGGGTTCTTTGAGATCCAGCAGCACCTTTTGAAACCTCTTTCTGATGCTTCCCCTGGAAATTTTATCTCAAGCCACAAATACTCATTTGCAGGGAATTTGGACAGTCTTTAAGAAAATGTATCCCTGGGCTGTGTTTTCATGATTTGCTTAATGTGACCACTCACCCTTTAAAGCAAGCTTCACGAAAACACGGAGCCCTGATCATTTTGGTGGCATCTTCAGAATGATAACTAAATCTGATGACGTTCCTTAGATTTCCCTCTTTTTTTCTGACCCAGAACTGTTCCTGATCTCTAAGCTCCTGAAACAGTTGCTTAGGGTTCTTTGTTGATCACAATAATGGGAAGTGCACTCCTTAAGGAAACACTAGGAATTCTTATACAGAGCAGGCCCCTTTCTCCTGAGAGACAGTTTTGGGGACAGCATTCCCTGGGTTTGGAGATGTGCTGATGTAATGGTAGACCCTTGGCACCGTTTTTCAGGGCTCCGTTTCAAGGAAAATAAGAAATATGTCTCTGCCAAATGGTTACTTTGTTGCTTTTCTTGACATTGGGATCGGAAAGTAGAGTTTTTTTTCCCTTTAGTCTAATGAAATGGGAAGTGTCTGGAAGGTCATGGGAGAAAATAGTGGAATTCTCATTTGCTCTCAGATAATGCATTCCTCTGCGGTCAAGAAGACTCGGAATCTGGGATTAGAATAGTGAGGGCCATGGGGAACAGACATAAATCCTCCCGTCTTATTAGACTCAGTCTGGTCTCAGTACTGAGTGATTAGAAAGGCATGATTGGACCTAGTCGGTAGCTCAGTGGTTAGAGTGTCGGCCCCAGGACTGATGGCTCGAGAGTTTGATTCTGGTCAAGGGCACATACCTACATTGAGGCTCCATCCTGGCCCCAGTCAGGGCATGTGCAGAGGCAGCCAGTCGATGTGTCTCTTCACAACCATGCTTCTCTCCCTCCCCCTCTTCCCTTCTATTCCACCCTCTCTCTCAAAAAAGAAACTCAATGGAAAAAATATACTCAGGTGAGGATTAACCAAAAAAAGAAAAAAAAAAAAAGAAAGAAAGCCATAATTAGTATTTATACTGATTTACTCATATCTTTAAAATATTGTTATTAAAAATATCATTGGATATAATTTTGCTTTTGTTGCTTTTTTATTGAATATGGGTTTTGGCGCCAAGCTCCATTCTCTTTTAGAATTTAGACCAAGGACTTGGCCTGTGATCTCAGGTGTGGGGGAAGTTTAAAGTAGTGGCAGTGGTTCCATCCTGCAGTGAAGTCTGATTCTCTGCTGATTAGCCCCAATGTCGGCAGGTTTCTCAGCTGTAGCACAACCTATAGAGGTAGGAAAAGCTACCACCCTACTATTCCTTTTCTTTTTTTCTTAAGTTTGTTTTTATTGTTGAAAGTATTACAGCCCTAGCCAGTTTGGCTCAATGGATAGAGCATCGGCCCACGGCAGTATCTTGTTGCAGGCTCCATACTAGGCCCTGTTTGGGGCTCATGTGAGAGGCAGCCGATTGATGTGTCTCTTTCCCACAGATACTTCTCTCACATTGCTATTTTTCTCTCCCTTCCACTCTCTCTAAAAGATCAATGGAAACATATACTCAGGTGATGATTAACAACAACAACAACAATAACAAAAGTATTACAGATGCCTCCCTGTGGCCCCCTCCACCCTGCTCCTGCTCCCCTCGCAGCCTTTTCTTTTTAGACACGTAATTTCTTGCACCCGAATGTCTAATGAAAAGGGATTTCAGACTTGACTCGGGGAAAAAAATTGAATCCCCCAGGCTGTTATATGATAATCCTGTTCTTTTATGTTGAGGTGTGAAATTATAGTGAATTCTGTGGTTTGCTGTCATATATGATAAGGCAACATTGATATGTATTTCGTACTTCCACCTCTCCCAGTGATACAGAGTCCCACAGTCATAGAGAGGGGCAGGACCTCAGAGGTCTCGGGCCAGCTTTCTCGCAGTGAGCAGTCTGTTGCAGAGTGTCCCTGGACATTGGTCAGCTAGCTTCCACTTGTTTATGCGGAAGGAGCTGCGTGGTCACTGGTTGGTCTTGGTGAGTTCCTCGTGAGAGTAAACCCGAGTTCTGTGCCTTCTCCCCATTAGACCCCGTGTGTCCTCTTCAAGCAAATCAAAATGATTTTCACCTCTCCCGCAGTACTCATTTAAATAACGAAAGACAGCTTTCATAGTCCCCCTACATGTCCTTTTATCCCCAATCCCATTAAACACCTCTGGTTTTCCTCCCTGTTCCTCCTACACCTTTTTAGCCTTGTAGTCACATTCCTGCTTTGCCCCTTTTAGAAAATGTCCCTCTTAAAGTGTGGTAGCCATACTGTTGAGATCAGCTGTGGTCTCATGGAACACAATTGAATGATTACCTTGTTTGGATTCAAATAGTATGTATGTAACTGATGTATGTATGTGTTCATTATCTTCTAGGACAGTTGATGACGACTTTGGCACATGCTAAGCCTCCATTAACACAAATCTTTAGAAGTTAAAGCCCCTATTAAGGCCCACTATTACATTTACATAAACTGTTATTAAGGTACCTTTTACACTTGAGTCTTTCTGCATTGAAATGATAGATTGCTTCTCCCAGGCAAATTCTATGGAATTTGGAATCTCTCTTTTCAGCTTGAGAGCTAGTAGAACTGTGATTCTCTCTCATCCAGTATCTTCTTAACCTTTGCTCCCAACTTTTGGTCCCCTGTAAATTTGGTAAATGTATATTAAAAATATGCAATCAGATAAGAGTAAGTAGAACGTCTTACGCCTCTATACTCGATTCTCTCAAGCAGGGCTCAGTCAACTGTGGCCCAAGGGCCAAACCCATTACCCCTCCTGTTTTTGTAAATGAAATTTTCTTGCGAAACAGCTATATTCATTCACTTTTGTACTGTGCACAACTGTTTTTGTGCTGTATCAGCAGGATAGGGTAGTTGTAGCTGAGGCCAGGTGGTGACCAAGTCTACATTGATTACCACCTGGCCTTTTAGAAAAAGTTGGCTGACCCCTCCTCCAAGGTGAAAGCAACTGATTAATTCACCAACTTTCTGTTTGTGTGGATACATTCTGTTTGTCAGCCAGACTGTCCACAACCCTCCCCAGAGCTCATTAGCAAAGGCTTTCCAAAGCTTCCTTGTGTGTGTGTGTGTGTGTGTGTGTGTGTGTGTGTGTGTGTGTGGCTGGTTCAAATATATATATTTTTAAATATATTTTATTGATTTTTTTTACAGAGAGGAAGGGAGAGAGATAGAAAGTCAGAAACATCAATGAGAGAGAGACATTGATCAGCAGCCTCCTGCACGCCCCACAGTGGAGATGTGTCCTCAAGCAAGGTACATGCCCCCAACAGGAATCAAACCTCGAACCTGGGACCTTTCAGTCCGCAAGCCGATGCTCTATCCACTGAGCCAAACCGGTCTTGGCTGGTTCAAATATTTTATGAGGAAAAAATACGCTTATGTAACCTTATATGTGTATTTTTAAATCACATTCTATATTTGCTTCCTCTCACTTTAAATTATTGGGTTGATTTCTAATAATGCTGGTTTGGAAAACGTTAACCAACACTATTACTTCAGCTGTCTCTCACATTGGGAAACTGTCATCAGCAGAAATTTGCCTTCAGAGTTTTAGGGGGTGGCTGTGTCTGGTATTCATTTGTTTTTGGGGACAAAGGATCCTGTCTTGGCATTAGAAAACTTCAGTGACACTTGTTACTAACAAATATTATACAATACTTCTATGAGATTATAAAAGGAAGTGAGAGATTCCAGAAAACAATCCTTATTGCTCAACCCACATTGCCTTACTGAAGCATTTAGTAGCTACATTATTTTTGTTTTTGGATAGAATGCCTCAAGTTCAGTTCACAAGTTACACAATTAGACTTTCTTCAAGAAAAATGGTCATGAATTCTATGTTAAAATGGTTTTTTATGTTTTTGTTGAAGAATCGGATATAGTGTTATCTGACACAGCTACAACTTTCCTGTTTTAGAAATTTGCTTACTGACGCACAAACAATAAGACAGAAACCCCTTATAGTCTTTTCCTTCGCTGGTGTTAGCCCTGGGAAGTTAGATATTGCATCACATTAATTCTCCAAGTGAAAAGAAAATATAATGACCTAAAAATTGCTCTTGTGTAATCTTAGTGGCATGGTCCTTTTTGAAGGACAAAGTAAGGAGTTTTAGTATTTACATTAAAAAAAAATTCTCACCTGAGGAGATGTTTTTATTGATTTTTTTTCTTTTGAGAGAGAAGAAGGGGTGTTGGGGAAGAGAGAGAAAGAGATATAGAGATAAAGATAGAGAGAGATAGAGAAAGAGAGAGAGAGAGAGAGAGAGAGAGAGAGAGAGAGAGAGAGAGAGAGAGACAGGAGATAGAAACATTGAATGACTGCCTCCTATATGTACCCCGACCAGGGATCCAACCTGCAGCTTAGGTATGTGCCCTGACAGGGAATTGAACCTGACACCTTTTGGTGTACAAGGCGATGCTCCAACCAACTGAACCTCCCAGCCAGGGTTAGGATTCACATTTTAGAAAGCTCTTCATATATACCATGTTATTGGTGCCTACATTAGCATTTTCTGAGTGTTTTCCAGGTGCCCACCTGATCCTGCCTTTCCACTTCAGCTGCTTTAGTGACACTGAGCTGCTTGTAGTTTCATGCTCTAAAATTGCTGTTTCCGCCTCTCTTTGTAGCCTTTCCCTTTGCGTGGAGAACTCCTGTGCTCTGTTTTCGGCCCGGCTCTGCATTTTCCCCTTCAGGAAGTCTTCTCTTACTCAGGTGCCTCCTCCATGCAGCTTGCCAGCACTGTGCATACAGTGTCATATTATGCTGGTGTGTTCACTCTCTTAGTAATACTCTCACCTAGGATGAACGGGATCACCCACCTTCTCCTTGTATGGCCAAAGAAGGATCTCACAACGAGGCAGATGAATGTTTTCAGAAACTCCTGCTGCCCTGTCTCCAAGGGCCAGACATCCTGCTCAGGAATGTTCATGGTTCTGTGGGAAGTGCTCTGGCCACTGTTTGTAATGATCCTCCCTTCATTCCCCTCTCTTTTCAAACTTTGTCCCATGCTCAAACTCTCCAGGAGATACTCAGAAGATTGGTGAAACAGAGACAGGTCCCCAGCCTGAAAAAGAAGTGTAGGTCAGAGATACAAAGCTGGAAGACATCTGCTATGGATGTGTTTGAAGTTGTGGAAGCCGGTAGACCATAGGATGGGTAAGGGACAGAAGGGAAAGATCCTAGTGCTTGGGTCAGGAAAGGGGAGCTTAGCTCCAGTCCACAGCAGTGGGGATTGAAACAAGCCATCACAGCACTTGGTGAAAGAAGAAAGGAGTGTAACTGTGAGCTGAGGGTAAATTAAAGAAGAAATGAGACCTTAGCGATATCTAAGAACTAACGTAGGTAATTAGTGACCCAAAAGTGAGATCTTTGTGGCGATAACTCTTCCTCGGAATGTTGTCCATGAAGACAGAGCAGAGAGGCGTCTGCTGAAAGGGAACACAAGGTCAAGTGAGGTAATGCCTCTTTTTTTTTTTAAGATGGATTTAAGACGGGCCAGCCTTTAAGAGAGGAGAGCACATTTAAAGAGTCTCGTGAACCAAAGTCATGGTTCAACATCTCTAATGTGGGGGGAGATGGGGTGCTGACCATGGCACCAGTGTTGAACTGTCATAGGCGTAGTAGGGCATCAGGAGAAAACAAGCGTCAGCACAGCGGATCTGCAGGTTTCATGAAGGGAAGGGAAGGGAAGTAAAGGGAGGTGCTTCCAGATGGTTATTTTGTCCATGACAAGGAGGCAGGGGAGAGTTCAAACTCTGGGCATCATGAGGATTCCCTGCCACACAGTATGAATGGCCTTTTTGGGAGAAACCCCTTACACAATGAAACACTGCAAGTGAACCTTTGCTTAAAGTTTCACTTAGAGCATCGTTCAGTAGGCCAAAAGGTCATGGGTTCAATTCCCAGTCAGGGCCCATACTCAGGTTGCAAGTTTGATCCTTGGTTAGGAGGCAACTGATTGATCTTTCTCTTTCTCTTTCCCTTCCTTTCTCTCTCTCAAATCAGTGAGGATTTAAATAAATACCTTTCCTATTCTAAGCCATGTATGTGGTTTTTTTCTAAGCCATGTATGTGTTTTTTTTTTCCCCTGTGATTTTTTTAGTTTGAATTTTTTAGGGGCCTTTGTTTGGAATAATAACACATTACATTATTGTAAAGTGTTTTGAGGTTCCCTTTTCTGTTCTGGATATTTCTGATCTCCCTGGAAAAGAGAGGCTAAGACAGTCATTGACTTGATGTTAAATGCAGTCTCCTTAGGTAAATGTTTCCTTTTAGTTGCATTTCAGCATTGTTTGTTAAGAGATTCTGTCTTCAAAGGAAAAAGCCCTCCCCAGCCAATGTAAGAGTGAATGCGGTTGCGGCTGGAGTCTGTGTGTGGCTGCTGTCTGGTCAGTCTCCCCTTCTGTGCTGTGTGCCAACACGCCCCGTATTGACCCAGTCATGAGCTCCGGGGACGCTGCTTCGCTGGCACCTTAAGTCCTCACGAGGAATTTCCAGCTGTGAAGAGCAGACTGAGCGTATCTAAACTTGCAGCCACAAACTTAGCCCTTAACGTCATGAAGTCTGATAACTAATAAAGGAATGTAATTGACCTTTACATTTGTGAGGAGAGGGAGGGGGGAGAAAAAAACACCCCTAAAACAGAAGTGTTCTGTTAATGGACGTGACAGACCCGTTTGTTATGTAAAGACAACCCTCCTGCTGTGTCCCAGAGCTCGGTGGGGCTGTGTGGGACTGGGAGGCGGCGCATTTCCCTGGCGTGGCGCCCCGCCTCCTCTTCCCTGAAAATATTTGCGGAGAACCTAGCGTGTTCATAAATTTAGAAGTGATTCAGTGGCTGTATTGGCAGGGCTAGAGAAAGCAGTTTAAAGGTGTTGTTCATTTTATTTCTGGGTGGGATGGGAGAGGGAAATGCAGTACTCACTTTTTCCTTTTGGGAAAACTAATCTCATGTTCTTTTGTTATCACTCTTGTTCTGTAGGCATTAAGTGTAACTGAAACCCTGATTAAACCCTTGGAAAAATTCAGAAAAGAGCAACTGGGAGCTGTAAAGGTTGGTGTCTTAACTTGAGTACACTTGTAAGCAGAAAACGTCCGTGCCTCCTGTGTCTCAGTGTGCACTTTACTCACGCTTGGCAGCTTTGAAGGAGCTGTTGGGATAAGCCATCTGCTGTTTTATGTTTTAAATGTGCGTTTTCCCCCTGGGGGGTGGGGGTGGGGAGGGGATATGAAGTGAAAAACAAAACAAAAAACCTGGACAGGACAGTGAAGCCTCTAGTCATCTTCTTGGGTGACACTATTCCATACAGAGTTTTAAGACCGTCTTGAACCCAACCACACCTTTAGCTGGAAAGGAAGTACCTAACCCTGTATGGAGGAGTGGAGCATGGCAATGGGTTAGAGGGCGATTTAGAAACTCGGCTGCACCCAGAGGCCATTGAAACTAGGAAGAGGCTATTAGGCTATTGGGATGTGGTTTCCTTCCGTTTATTGAGCTTCTATGAGGTGCCCGTGTTGTTATAGGAGCTGGGTTGTCGAGGACCAGTGAACCACACTGCGCTCAGGGATGGAGGAGTGAGCCAGGATTTCTGGGAATAATGGATGATGATGTTGCCACAGGGGGCCTGGGATATATTTAGCAACTACTGAAGTTTTCCTTATAACCCTGCTTTGAGATTATCCCAGAGAAATAAATTCCACTAACCTTTCCTCTGAATTTTGGGCCATGTCCTTGAAGGAGAAAAAGTAATATTCTGGGTGTGGTTAACCATTTTTTAACTTGGCCCAAGGAGAAGAAAATAACAACAGTTTTAGGGAAGAGAGTTTTTATATTTGTATTTTGTCTCCCCTCTTCCCCATGGCTTAGGTATGTAAAGTGTTTTTCTTTCTCTTCCTAAATACATTATTAAATTAAAAAAAAATACAAATTAACATTGAGGCCTCAATGGCTGTGGCTACGCAGATGGGCCAAAGAGCACCAAGTATTCAGTTGCTATTTATGGAATCAATGTTCTTTTAAGCCATTTGTTAAACTGTTAGACATTTCTTTTCAGTATAGTATTTACAGTTCTTAGGATATATATATTCTTTAATCCTCACCCAAGGATATGGTTATTGATTTTAGAGAAGAAGGGAGGGAGGGTGGAGAACAGAGGAGAAGGGAGGGAGGAAAAGAGACAAACATTGATCAGTTGCCTCCCATACCTACCCCTACTGGGGTTTGAACCTGCAGCCTAGGTATGTGCCCTGACCAGGAATCGAACCCGCAACTTTTTTGGTGTACATGATAATGCTCCAACCCACTGAGCTACACTATGTTTTGAGGCGAGGTCAGGGCCGGTGTCCCCAATTTCTCTTTTTGGGATCCTTAGCTGAGCTTCATGAAGCTGAATTGTGCTCTCTGGCTTTGTAGCAGGACACTGGAGGTTTGGTTTCCCACATGATCCTTGGACAGGTTCTGGGCTTTAGTTTCTGATCTGTAACACGAAGGACTTGGGGGCTCTGATTGTTTTACAGTTTTATTATTGGTTTTATAATCTTGCTTAGGATATTTTAAAATTTGAACGTCTTAGTTATTTTCTCTTTTAACATTTCGCTGGTAGGTATTAAATGCAAACAAATGTCCATTTATTATTTTTCTTATTTAACTGGAATGATGGTAGTTGTATGGCAAGGATTATGTTCTGGAAATGAAACGTGATTTAAATATGTTTTCTTTTTATTTCCTATAATAACTGCTGTTTTTTCCTAAATTCCTCACCTTGGATTTTCTATTGACTCCTCTCCGTCAAATGCACCCTGCTTCTTGTTCAGAGTCTAGCAATTGCAAAATAAACTGCCATATGAAATGGAGAAATTATTTTAATAGTTTTGCTTTATGCCTGGAGCTGGTTAGTGGTCAAATTCTATTCCAAATTCCCTCCTTTTTATTTCCTCATTGTCCTTCCAGCTTCAAGTTTATGAAGGATCTATCCTACCTTCTTGTGCTGTACAGTATGTGTGTTCACTGATATACCTATTGATGTTACCTTTGAGCAGGCCAGTCACTGTAGGTCATAGGCAGAAGCCTTTTTTGTTTTGTTTTACCAGCAGTCTTGTATATTATAAAAAAGTAGAGAATGGTGATGTTCTTGAAATAGATAAACACCTGCCTCTTTTATTAGATTACTAAATTGTGAAGAGAAAACACTATGCTTTATTCTTTGTTTTCTAGTAGCCTCTACTCCATCTTACTCTGTAAGGTACCTAAGAAATAACCATTTCTACTGAGAATTCTAGAAGGCTTTGTAATCGGGGCATTTGGTTATTTTCTACATCCCTGCTTCTAAACATTCAGTCATATTTTGACAAGCACATTGGTCTTGTTCCGCTGGTTTATCTACTCACCTGGGATGCTTAAGAAAACACACACACACACACACACACACACACACACACACACACACTTGATTCTCTTAGGTTAAGTATCTTCTTTGACATAGCATAAAGCAGTTTTCATGTGGAGATTAAAAAAAAAGTCTTTAAAAGTTGGATCACAGCAGAATTTTTTTGGATGTGAATGACAAAATGTTTATCTTCTCTATTTTTCTTTTTCCCATCTGGTACTGCCCTTCCCTTTACTTTCATCTCGAAGCTCTTTAGGTTCTGTTTACTCTTTTCTCCAATTTCTACAATCTCAATGACGTGTTTAACTTGTGGTTTTACTGTCACCTAAACTGCTAGGTGGTTTGTAAATTGGATTTTTTAAAAGCCCCAAGGTATCTTTTCTACTGTTTGCTTTTTCTCTTTACTTGGGGCTTGTCCCCTCATTCTGTAGATTCTGCTGCATTTTCTTAGTTATCACATTCTCGTCTCTGTGGAAAAAGCCCCGTTTTCCATTGCAGGACACAGGTGGCTCTGCTGTGTCACAGCAGGTGCTGGTCAGTGTCCCACATGGCCTCGCTCAGCTCTTACCTCCTCTGAAGCGGTGTCACCTCCCTCGGGTTTGTCACTTATTCCCAAGTGTCCACACTGTACTGTCCATAGTTGACGAAGGCGCAAGAAACGAATACAGGCACCAAACCACATAGAAGCCAAGTAGAGGTGTAAGGCCACAGAGAAATACCAGATCTCGATAAGAGTTACAGTGGGAGAATTTAGAATCGCTCCTCCAGGTTTTCGGGGAATCGGGTAATGAAAATGTGGCTTCTAGTTAAGGAGGGGCGTGCAGAGAACAGATGGGCACAGCAAAGCTTACTATTATTTTAAATACATTTTTATTGACTTTAGAAAGGTAAGGAGGAGAGAGACAGAAACATTGATGTGAGTGAGAAACATCGATTGGTTGCCTCCTGTATGCACCCCTACCTATATGTGCCGTGACCAGGAACCCAACCGGTAAACTTTTGGTGCACGGCCAGAGCTAAACTTATATTGATAATAGAACCTATTTAAATGCTATTCTGCAAAGGCTTCATATGTTGCCTTTTGGCTTAGATGGCCCTTCTGTTTTCTGATGTCTGTGAAAATACTTTTTTTTTTTATAACTTCATTTTTTTACTGTGATTCGTTCAATCCATCTGGAATTAATTTTGATATGAGATGTGATTCTCATTCTGTTTCCAGACAGCAGTTAACCAATTATTCCAGTGCCATTGGCTGAATAAAATTAAATACACACACACACACACACACACACACACACACACACACACTTCTCCTCAGTGATTTGTAATGGTACCTTTATATGTATATACACACATATTTATAATTTTAATGTATTCAGAAGATTTGATGGTTTAAATTGTGGTTCTTAGTGTTATGAATTCCCTTTACCAGTTACACAGTGTACATCTTATTTGACCGAGGTTAAGTAATAGCTCTTCACTACTTTCTTTTGCATGTGAGATCTTATTAGTGATTACAAGCTGACTTCCCATGTTTGGCTTACTCATGTCAAAAAACGTTTAAATTTGTTACCACTATTTTAAAATCACTGGGTTTTTCAGCTCTTCCAGAAGAGGTCAGAGGATGCCCTCTAGGCTGGGCCTATATTTCCATGAGGCAGAATGTGCTGGAGCTGTGGTGGCTGCCTGCCCCTCCGGAATAGATAGGCTTTCTGGTTTGCCACTTTCCCACCTACCTTAATGAGGTCCTCTTCCAGTTATTCATTATATTGCTATCCAACCTATATTATTATATTAGTACTTGAATTTGTAATGCAGTTTTATAAAAAAGTTTGTATTTAATTTGATCCTTGATAGAGCCTTTTGTCTTATGTTGCTCAATTATCTATCATCTGTCTTTCTGTCATCTATCAATCTATGCCTAATATGCAAATTGTCCCCTCGGGAGTTCGACCTGGAGACTGGAGTTCACTCGCTTGCTATGACATGTGCTGACCAATAGGGGGCAGCATGGAATGAAGGAAGGCCCTGGGAGGCAGCTAGCTGGAAGGCCCAATTGACCCTAATTGCCCAGTCAGGCCTAGGGACCCTACCCGTGCACAAATTTCGTGCACTGGGCCTCTAGTATATTATATATGTATAATCCATCCATATATATATATATATATATCCCATATGGCCGTGTTAAAGAAATAATTCATATTATTTTAGCAAAAAAAGTTATATGAGCACAAAGAAACAATAATACTCTGGAGGGCATTGAGAACAGATGCAGGAAGAAATAATTATATAAGGCTTACGATTCAAAAACAAAAACACAGCAGCATTTGTATAATAACATACTCTGTGTGAATGAATGTATTTGCATTCTCAGTGGAGGGTGTAATGTTGTTTCTTGGCTAAATTCTTTCTTCACAAAGCCTTGATATCACCCTTTTCTTTCATTCCAAACTTGACCCACGTGTTAATTTCCATCCCCCATTGTTGCTGGGTGTGCTGAGTGTTTTGATGCTGATTTTAGCATCATTCCTTCTTTTGTCCCTTGCTGTGATTCAGAAGAAATCATGAGTAGAAATGTTTTCCACATTCCTGGTCAGAAGCAATCTGCGAAGATAGTGAACCTTTTTTACCTGGTGACCTTGCATTGCTGTAATCTTGTAAATGCAGCTGCATGGCTTCCATTCCTCTTCTCTTTAAACTATGCAAACATGTTCAGAGAATGCTGGGACTCCAGGCAGTTAGAGTCCTATGTGGCCATGACTAGAACTTGAGTTTCCTGACACATAATCCAGTGTGCCCTGTACAATATCAGCTTTTCTGTTTCTTATTTATTTTTTTAAATTGATTTGAGTGAGAGGAAGGAGGAGGGAGGGAAGGAGAGAGGGAGATAGAGAGGGAGAGAGAGAAAGACATTTGTTGTTCCAATTATTTATGCATTCATTGGTTGCTTCTTGTATGTGTCCAGACCAGGAATCGCACCTGTAACCTTGGTGTGCTAGAACCACTCCCTGATCAACTGAGCTACCTGGCCAGGCCTATGATAGTTTTTTGTAAATAGTGTAGATTTTGAAGTAATGGACACGTATTTGTTTTACTTTATTTTTCCGTTACTACAATAGTTGAGGAAGAGCATTATCATGAAAAGCAGAAGACAGAGTAACTATATATTCATGCCTTAAACTTAAGGAAAAATGGTTGTACATTAACCCTAGGACATAAAGAAAAACTGCTCCTGTTTCAACAAAAGTTTATTGGAACATATGGCTACGGCATAGGATATGGAATGCTAGGATTGGATCTATGAGTGAGCTAGTGCAAGAAATACTTCAGGATGTTCTTGAAGAAGAAGCCACGGTTCTGTGGTGGAACTTTGTGTGTGAAATTGTGTAGCTGTTTGTAATGGAACTTGGAGGAGAAACAGGAAGAAACTTCAGTTCCAGAGTCTGTCTCTTATCCAGCAGTGTAGGTTCTTCAGCTGAGCTGGCAGCTCCTGACCTAGGGTCCCACCGGAGCAGTTTGTAGTCTCCACATAGTGGCGGGGAGGAGGGGAGTGAGGGGTGGGGGTGAGGAGAGAAGTTAGGGGGTAGATCAACGCGAAGCGATAGACTGTATGTGCTTTATTCAGGCTCCTTGCCTACTCCAAGAAAGACCGTACCAGAAGGGGCTGGACTGGTTCATTATTTTGGCTTTAGAAAGGGGAAGTTGGAAAACAGGGAAGAGAATGTTCCTTTCCAGGAGGCATTGGAGAGTCAGGGGGAGCTCGCAGTTAATGGAAACATTTTGACAGCATGAGGACATAGCGTGCTCTTATTGGTGCTCAGATATATTTATTTAGAAATCTGCTTAAGTTGGCAAGCAGTGAGAGGGGAGCTAGTTTTTTTCCGCGATTGATTAAAATGTGGGTTACTTGCTTTCTCAAAGAGCTTCTATAGCAAAAGAAAGCAAATGCTAGTTCTAGGCAGTATCAGAGAGACGTTTGTAACGTTAACCCCAGGGTCTCAGTAGTATTTTAGGCCCTTCAGATAGTGTTCTAAAAAATCACTGCTGGCATGGGGAAAGTGATGGCATTTCTGGTCCAAGGATCTTATTGTTATATTCATACTTGAGACAATTAGGGAGACCTTCCTCCCCACCCCCCATGTGATTATTATTATTATTAATATAGAGAAAAAAAACTCAGTTTTAAATGAATTCCATTTCTGTGCCAAAATCTATATCAAGTTTGCTTTAAAAACTGTTTTTATTGATTTCAGAGAGGAAGGAAGAACGAGGGAGAGAGAGAAAGAAACATCAATGACTAGAGAGGATCATTGATTGGCTGTTTCCTGCATGCCCCCTACTGGGGATTGAGCCTGCAACCCTGGCATGTGTCCTGACCCGGAATGAAACTCTGTGATTACCTGGTTCATGGGTGATGCTCAACCACTGAGCCACATTGACTGGGTGCAAGTTAGCTTTTTTAACCTTTATATTCTTATTATATATATTCCTCTCTATATTAAAAAAAATGGGATAAATGACATGGCATTAATTCTAAGCACTGATAAGTATGAAAAGTTGGAAAATAACAGGGTTGGAATAAAGCCCATTCAAGAGAGGAAATAAAAGAAAAAAATAAGTGGTTCATCAATTCTAATGCTGTCTTAATGAATAATCAGTGGCCTGAGTACAGATAACTTCACTTTCAGTGGCACTTCTTTTACTTTCAGATTATTTTTCACATTTTGAACTTCTCAGTGAATTTACTACGTGCATGCATTTTCTTTCCCATTGAATCATAGTTGTCTGTGTTTTTCTGATTTGTAGGAAGAAAAAAAGAAGTTTGACAAAGAGACAGAGAAGAACTATAGCCTAATTGATAAACATTTGAATTTATCAGCGAAAAAGAAAGACTCACATTTACAAGAGGTATTGTTTTTATTTTTCTGTTCATTCATTTCTAAATTTAAATAAGCAGTGCCTTATTAGAAGTTTTATTAAGTTTATTGGGGGTGACATTGATTAATAAGATTATATAGGTTTCAAGTGTACAGTTCTGTAATATATTACCTGTATATTGCATTGAGTGTTAAGTACCCAGTCAGGCCTCCTTCCGTTACCATATATTATTTGTACTAGTGGCCCAGTGCATGAAATTTGTGCACAGTAGAAGGAGATTAATTAGAGGGAATAATTTAATATCGCTATTTGCCCTTTCTCTATAATAGAAGTGTCAGAGGTAAAAGAAAATTAGTAAAATGTATATGAAAATCTTCCTCCTGTCAGAGTCTGGGGCACACCATGGGACCCATAGTCAAGTCCCTGCTCACCCACATGCGCCTTAAAATTGCATAAGACCCACACCTGCCCTCCCTCCCACTCCCCATTGGGCAAAATCCAGACCCAGCCAGTCCCACCCTTGTCAAGCCCCGCTGGGCAGGGGATGTACCCTCAGGTCCCCTAGCCTGTTGCCAGGACAGGGGGCATGGCCTGAGGTTCCACAGGCCAGACTGGGGCAGGAGGCATGCCTTGAGGTCTCCTGTCAAGCTCCACCAGGTGGGGGACACGGCCTGAGATCCTCTGTTAGGCCCCGCTGGGAGGGGGACATGGCTTGAGGTCCCCCGTCAAACCCCGCCAGGTGTGGGCACACAGCCTCAGGTCCTCCGTCAAGCTCTGCTGGACGGGGGGCACAGCCTGAGTTTTCCTGACCCAGGACTGGGGGTGCACCTTGAGGTTCCCCATCAAGCCCCACCAGGTGGGGAGCACGGCCTGAGATCCCCTGTCAAGCCCCGCCAGGCAGGCGGGTGTAGCCTCAGGTCCCCCTGGCCTGGTGCCAGGATGGGGGGTGTGGCCTGAAGTCCCCTGTCAAGCCTCACCTGGTTGGGGCATGGCCTGAGGTCCCCTGGCCTGGCACTGGGGTAGGGGAGCAGCCCGAGGTCCCCTAGCCCAGCACCAGGACGGGAAGCGCACCTTGAGGTCCCCTATCAAGCTCCACAGGAATGGGGGAGGGTATAGCCTTAGATCCCTACTGATTGCTCATTAAGGCTCCTTATGGGAACTTGGTCTCAGCTGTGGGTGCAGCCATCTTTGTGATAAGAGTGATGGGCAATTAGCATATTCCCTCTTTACTAGATAGGATATATTTTTTTAAAAAGGTGTTATTTTAAAAACGTTAAAAATATTTTTTATTGATTTTAGAGAAGGAAGGAGTAGAGAGAGAAGAGAGGAAGAAAGAAACATCCATGTGAGGGGAAGGTAGATCAGCTGCCTCCTATACGCCCCCTACTGGGGAATCTATCAACCTTTTGGTGCATGTAACTTAAAAAACTTTCCATGTAGGATTATTAGAGATGGAGAAAATGCACATGTACTTCCCTGAATGAAGGAAAAAGAGTTCTTGTGGAACAAGGCACAGAGTAATTAATACATCTTACAGTGAGCAATTCAGTATGGATTCATAGTATTACAATCTTTGGTTCTCAGTATATATTCACAGGAACAGTTTTAAAGAGCATTACTGAAGAACAGTTATGTTATTTTTAGGAATTGAGCCATTGAATGGCTTTCAAGATTTCTTGAGGAAATGAATTAAATTTAACAAGCTCACAGGCCATTTTGCTCTTATTTGAAGGCAGCATTAATCTTATTTAATGCTGACGATTCAGGAGGTTCCATTTCATTAGAAAGAGAACATCTGTTTTCTTTTTGTTAATAGACCTATTGTTTTTTTTGTTTTTTTTTTTGAGGGAGTTGTACGTAAGGAGAAAGGAATTTATATCTTATCTCTCATTTTCTCATTCTCTTTTCTAAATTTCCTGCCACTTTTCTCTCTCTCACACACACTTGAATGCAAACGCAACGGTTTTCAATTTGGAACATATGCCTTCCTTAAAAACAATCCTGTGTGCAGCTGTTAGGCTCTTGACTCATCCTACAAAAGTGTGATTTTTTTTCTTCATTTGTTCATTTTTAAGCACATAAGGAATCTGACATAATTTACCACTTCAGTATACACTTCTTGAAGTAGCATGAAAAAAGACACTAGCAGCATTAACTCTAGCACAAACCTGGGTTATCTTTAAACAGCAGAATGTAGTTGCAAGTTGTGTGTGTTCATTTTGGCCTTACCCACATGTCGCTCTTCCTTTTGTCCCTTTAGTACCTCTGACTGCCCTTTGGATGGCATTTGACAGTTTGGGAAAGAGAAAGTGGCTTTTATGCCACTTAATCCGAACTACAATACTGTACGAGGAAGGTGGGGCTCCCCTCATTCTCTGCTTGTTCCGTATTACATAGAAAACCACACCCCCTACCCTCTGTCCGTTTTGAAGTGACATCCGTTGTTTTTATAGGTTCTCTGTATGCTGCCTCTCTTCTCCCCTTGCCTTTGTTTTCAGTTATCCTGAAGGGATTTTCATGCCCCGAGTTGATTTCCATTTCCACCTCACTATCGAATTAGGTATCTCATTCTAAACATTGCTTCGACAAAATTCTTCAGTCATCCATCCTTGGCCTTCTCCCTTACATCCACACCCAGCCTGCCTGCCTCTGTCTTCTTTAGCTGCAGAATATACTCAAGAATCACTGTGGTCCAGCCTCTGGCATCTTCTCAGCAGGTTTCTGCAGAAGCCTCTTAATTGGTCCTCCTGTCTCCACCAGTATTTCTACAGTCTGTTTTCTTTTTTTTTTTTAAATTAAATCTTTATTATTCAGATTATTACATTTGTTTCTCTTTTTTTCCCCTCCATAGCACCCCTCCACCCAGCTCCCACCCTCCCTCTGCCCTTAGCTCCCTCCCATTGATCTCATCCATAGGTGTATGATTTTTGTCCAGTCTCTCCCTGTACACCCCTCACTCCTTTTCCCCTGAGAATTATCAGTCCACTCCCTTTCTGTGCTCCTGATTCTATTATATTCACCAGTTTATTCTGTTGATCAAATTTTTAATTCACTTAATTTTTAGATTCACTTGTTGATAGCTATGTATTTGTTCATAATTTTTTGTCTTTTACCTCTTTCTTCTTCCTCTTCTAGAAGAGTACCCTTCAGCATTTCATATAAC